>BJFM01001406.1:76215-95421 GCA_016586285.1 Arothron firmamentum
ATTCTAGCTGGGATGTGCACAAATGTGTTTTTCTTCCAAGGGACTCCTGTTGTGCAGTTCAATGAGACCATTGACTACAATGAGATGTTCACCTGGCGTGGCTCCATTGAGGAAGAGTATGAGGAAGCTCTGCAGAAAGGCTCACCCAAGCCCATCCTCTACGTTGCTGAGAAGTTCACCAGCAGCAGCACGTGCAGACTGGCCTCCCAGTACAGATACTCTGGACGCTACGCGTCTGCAAGCCTCTGGTACACATCTGTCACGTCAGGACTGCGGTGAAGGCAACACAACGCTGACCTAAGGCCTCTCACCAGGTCGGCCTTCTGTTGCTGGTTGCTTGGCAACATCCTCCTCAGCATGCCGGTGGTCCTGTATGCAGGATACGTGATGCTGGCCACGGCCGCCTTCATCTTCTTCTCTGCGGCCTCCTTCTCGACCGTCATGAACGCGCCGCAGTGTGTTTTTTACATCAGAAACCAGTCCTTCCAGACCCGGTACAGCCATTCATTCTGGCTGGCTCTGGCTACCGGTAAGATCCCCCCGCTCTCCTCAATAAACCATCTGGTAAAAAGACAATTTCTCAACATATTATTGTATTTTTGCAACAGTCAAACCTGCTCCTCACAGCAGGAGATGGTCGTACGGGTCCCTTTCTCTAGTCATGAATGTTAGAATTGAAATTATAGGAGGCAGATTTGCTTTTACGCGGTTCTCAGGCCTGCTGTGCGCCATCATTGGGCTTTTGGTGGTGACACTTAACTGCGCGATGCCAGAGAAGATGAAGGAGGTGTTCGGCGTCGGCAGCATGGACGATGAGGACGCTACTCACGGCGAGGGCCGCCTGAGCTCCGTCTTCCTGGATGACCTGACCATCTCTCCGTTTGCGTCAAAAGCCAGGCTGGTAAGCTGGGGATCACTTATATTTACACCTGTTCTGCACCTTAACCTCCCCTTTCCCTGTTTTTAGGAGCATATATGATGGATGCCTCTCAAAGCTTTGGTCAACCTTTAACTGAAGATAATTTTGCCAATTTTTTTTTTCCACGAGCTTGTTTTTGACTGGAAATAAATATATTTGTAAAGACCACAGATCCTTCAGTCTCCCTGAGTTCTTCAATCAGAAATTCCAGCTTGCACATCCACTAAATCAAATAAAACATGCCAACAAGAAGAGTCGAGTTGTGATTATATTGTTAGTGTGTTGTAACATTACATTCATTTGTATATTTCTGATACATTCTTGTTTTTCACGCTCTGGCAACAGTGGCGATCATACTGCATGTTTCCGTGAGGGTAGATGAGTCTTTGGCCTTCAGCATCACCTTAACACACGTGGTTAAGCGTCAGCTCAGCGTAATCTCCAGGTATTGTAGCAGATTAGCGAAAATTAATCCCTGTTCAGCATTTTTAATATATATAACATGCATATACCGTAGCAGTAATATGGCCTTCCAACCATGTCCTCGGGTAGTCCGGAGTTTTTTTTAAACTGCAGACACTTTGTAAAAATGACCAAATAAAAATAAATGTACTCATTTATCTCTCCATAGGAAAATAAGTATGGCCTCAAAGCTGCGTCTCTTTAACACCAGGAAGTCACGTACAGTACTACAGACAGAGGACTCACATTGTTAAGGCCTTCATGATAAAGTAAAAACCTGAAAATGAGAACCGGATGGTCCTTCGGGTGCTGTGATGTGAGGCAGACAAAAATAAGATGATAGAAAAATAAGTTATCCTGGTGCCACTGAGCTGGAGCCAGGCGGGTTCCCTATATGTAGAGCGGGGTCTCCTGCCCCGTCAGGAGCCTGAACATCACCGCCGGCATCGTCTTCATGTTGATCTGGTGGGGAGGCAGAGATGAGAGGCTCGTTCTTAATCACATCATCTCAGTCCAGGACTAATTCAATCCCTAATTCACCAGTGGGGAGATACAAGAGAGCATGGATCCAATTCAGGGAAAAGGAAATTAATTAGCTTCAGTAATTCCTTAGTTTCTGCATGAATATTCAGATTTGAAACCACGTCAACATTCAGTGGGATTAATGACTCATGTCAAGGATGACGCAGTGTGTGTCCAGTGATCAGCAGGCTGTGTGTTGCCGTGGCTCAGGCATCAGTGGAAACCTCCAGCTTTGCTTACCTCACCCACGGAGACAGACAGCGTTTGGACTATCTTCTCATGCGCCATGGCAACGACACTCTGACCGTTGATCTCAATGATTCTGTGCCCGACGCGGACGCCGCCGCGCTCGGCTATGCCGCCCCGCATCAGGCTGCAGATCTGCGGAGGAAGAGGCAGGGTGAGCGGCAGCCGGGCGGTTGTGCCCAAGCTGCCGTCCCCTCACGCTGGATCACGCCCGACACTCACGATGCCGTTCTGCACGCTGAAACCAAGCTGGAACTTGAAATCAGGCCTCTTGATGAGGACCGTGGTGACAGGAGGGCAGCTCACGATGCTGAGTTTCACCTTCACCTGATTCTTCAAACCCTGGAGCACAAAAAAACCATAAAATAAAATAAAATAACGTTTAACCACAGGTCTTATTTCAACCCTCACGCAGGACCAGGCTTCGCTTCAGCCAGTTAGCCACAAAGAGACAACTGGTTTTTCTCGTTATAAACTACAGACTCCGACAAAGATCCGCACCTTGATGAAGCCCTGGCAGGTCGCCAGCGGCAGCCCCACCAGACTGGTGTCATTGATGGACATTATCTGGTCCCCGACGCTGAGCTTTCCAGAGCGAGCCGCCGGGCCGCTGTTCAGCATCCCGGCCAGGATGACGGTGGGGAGGATGGAGCCCCAGCCGGACTCCACGATCACCACGCCGAGGCTCTCCCCCTTCTGCTTCTCCACGTACACCTACAACAAGAAGAAAGTTTCCTGGTGATACTCGAAACACTGTACTTCATCACTTATCATCTGCCGCCAACCAAAAAAAAAGCGTACCTCTTTACAGTTGTCTGAGTTTGAGAAATGGACAAGATCATCGTGGTACATTTCCTGGGAGTTGATGATGTCGCTGTATTGTTTCTGGCTCAGTTCGGTCGGGTTGATGCCATTGGCTCGCAGGAACTCTCTGTAGGCCACGCTAAAGGCCTGACCAATGGACTGTGCAATGAGCTGTGCCTGGGGGGAAGGAGAGGACCGTGATGGCTGCAGTTTTAGACACACTGCGGGGAAAGTATGTTTGAGACAAGGTGAAACACAAAGTCAGAGACGAATGCTCACATCCTCTGAGTCAAATACGTAGCAGATCATCGTGTGCTGGCCCGTCCCGTCGTTGGCAGAGTCAGGATACTCAGGAAAATCCTCCGGTGAGGCCTCGGGCGTGTGTCTGCGTGCCATCAGAACCACAATGCTACCAATGTCGGCAATATAGGAGATGGTACGCAAGGCACTGTCCATCATTTGCTCCTATGTGTGGAGCAGAAACCGCAATCAGGGACTTCTCACAGATAACTCATGTTAGTTTGAGGAGCTACCGACCTGCGTGTCAGCGTTTAGCACTTTGACAGCTTTAGTTGAGATGAAAAGGTCCACTTCAGTCATTATTTGAGAATCTTCATCTTGGCTCTTTGAAATTAAAAACAGATAATTCTATATCACACGTTTGCTGTTTTAATACTTTAGTGTTTCTTGGGGAAATTGCGGTTCCTTCTCAGAGCAATGGCAGGGGCGTGAAACAGCTCCACCGTGTGGTGAGATGACGGTAGTACTGCAGGGCTTAATTGCCTTACAAATTGCCTTCAAAATTTAAAAAAAAAGGGGTTATTTCTCCTTTAGTTCCATGGCTAGGACTAAAAAGACAACTAGTTTAATGGCAGAAATCCCAGACTCTGATACCAAAACATTCTCCAGGCTGCCAGACTGTTTTTAAAATGCATTCCAACCTGCAAAAATATAACCTTTGGCAGCTACAAATGTTTAGAAAGCACATCAATAGATGTTAAGAGCAGCAGATTACCTTGATTTGGCTGACAGCTTCATGGGCCTGGGACATGCGGACAGACTTGGACGGATTTTTATCAGACAAGACCTGAGTGCAGCCAAGGTAATTAGCAGCAAAGATGATCCCATCTATAAGATCTTCTGGTTCACAGGGACCTGGGACTTTCCAGCAAAGTAAATGCCTCTTATTGTAAGTGCTGCAAATAATAGCACAAACAATGACTTAAGAATACTGTGAGATAATTACCGTCTTCGAAGCTCGGGAAAGCAGCGGCTTGCTGTGCTTCCTGAAAATACAACATGTTGACAGTTTAGAGAGCAAGTGGACACACAGCATATCCATTCATCCATATATGCAGTGAAAGAAAAGTTAACCTTGAGGGCATCAGGCCCCTCTGCAGAAATGATCTCTGGATTCTGATCAGGTGAACACTCAACCTGTTAAGCACAACATAAACACGCTCAATTCATAAAAGCCTCGTTTTAAATGTTTTGCCTTGTGTACGATAATAAAGCCAAGACTACTGACGACTGACGTGTACTTTCTGTACTTTACCCTGCGTGCATGTGTGCGTCTGTAATCGTCACTCACTGTAATCGAGTGAAAGTGGAAATGTGTCCGACACCGTCCTGCTGTGTCGTGCGGTTACCTGCTGAGATTGTTCTGGTCCGGTCTGTGCGTCCGCCAGCAGCTCCTCCTGCCGTTGCGGCGTGTGCTGATGAGCCAGGGATGGTTTGACGACCCTGGGTTGGCTGTCCGGGCTGGCAGCAGATGAGGGAGTGGGATCAGGCACAGGAGGCATCTCTCCGTGGCGCTGGGCCTTCTGGGTGCTGGCAGGCGAGTGGGAATGACGAGGAGACGGGGGAGGATGCTGCCTGCTGGCTCTGGCTTTGCTCCGTGCCGAGCCTTTTTTGGAGTCCTTTGCAGAAGTCTTGGGACGCTGGTCGGCGCCGCAGGTCGTGGATCCCCGCTCCATGTCCTCCCCTGTCCCCCTTCTCCCGCGCCCTTTCCCCTGTCTCTCCTTCGAATCCACGTGAGAGGACTCCCTTTTCTTGCACCCTCCTGGGACATTCTTCTTTCTCGTGACACGGGTGTCATCACCTCTTCTTCTGATTCTTTCCTTCTCATTGTCTTGACAAGGGTGAGTCTGCGTTGGACCACTGCTCTCTGTATCATCTAAATCCTCTATAAACCGGGCCCCATCCAGGACTTCCTCTATCTCATCTCCGTCACTCAGGAGGAACCTGTTCTCGTGGCCCTTTTCCACACCTCTCTGTGCTTCATCCTTTCCCGAAGGAGCACAATACGGCCTAAAAGAATGGCTCGCCTTGTGAGGTTGGGCACCTGGTTGTAATCCCTTAAATGTTTCTGTGCTATGTCGAGATCTGGGAGCGTGCCGGTCCACGGCACGGCCGATCTCATTAATGCTATCCCCGACTGCGCGCTTGGCGTATCCCCCGTCCTCAGCGCAGACCTGCTTGCAGTACCTCACGTCCACCACAGCCTCTCTGTTTAAGTGCAACACCTCATCACAGTCCTGCTCCACGTCGGAGCCCACGTTGTCGTATTCAGAGCAGGTGTCCTCCATGTCTTCAGGATTGGGCTTACGGCTCGTGTAATACTGGTTCACAGGGACGGGGGGAGTCAGGTGGTCGTTATCGCCATTAACCACGGTGCACGGCGTTCGCTCGGATGCCTCGCCCACCAAACGCCGCTGATCTTCGCTGTGCGCGGTAAGTCCTGAACCTGAACGCAGTGGAGGGCTGGGGGCCACTATGTCAGAGATGGTAGCTGCTCTCCTTCCATGAGCCATAGCTGACCTTTAAAGCCACAAGATCCTCAAATCTGTGAATATTAACACACTAAAGTTCATGTCTGCAGCATTTAAATTTGAAAAAGCATATTAAAATACAGATATTCCCCCCAAAAAACTGAAACTGTAAATAAAACTATAATGCATCATGCATTATTGTGTTATATTAATCTTTAAAATACAATTATACCATCAGTACATCTACATATCTTTCAGTAGCAAAGCATTAAGTAGCTCAAAAATCTGCATTACTCAACATTAAATGTGACAGTTCAGATTGTGGATGCAGGTACCAGATTTATGGCCCATGTCTCTCTGGCCTCTGAGGACACAGTTTGTAGAAGAGCACATCATTCTTCTGACGTCCCGCTGCGACAAATGTCCTTGTCGAGACAGATAACAGATCATTCCACAGCTCATTGAGAATGCAAAAACATCTCATGGAAAAATGCTCTTCTTGGACCGCTTTGAGATTTTTAGATGCCAAATAACTACACAATTAAACAAAATCCATTCTGTAGTTTGTCTCACTACCCAAACTACCTCAAACATGACAGAAATTGAAGTTAAAGCAAATCTGAACCAGAAATTACACATTTCCCAGACATCTTAAGATTCTCTATCTCTTATGGGGAAAAAAATAGGTGCAGTCCAGAAAATGAAATTAAGTACCGGTAATAAGATGTTTGTGTGGTTGCAAACATGAAATAAACACACAACTTAAAAAAAGAAAAACTTGTACTTGCTCGAGATGCAGCAGTGTTTTTATTGGAGCTGCCACAGTGGTCTGTTACCATCCCAGTTTCATTTGCACAGGCACATCCGACACAAAACTAATTCCAGCAGCTCACAGCGATGATCAGATCGAGATTAAGGGATTAATCTCCTCTATTACACTACAGGTCTAATCATGCTCTCCATGGTGCTGAAATGGCAATTAAAAAAACCCAAAAACGTGTATTTCAGGCGCACTGGCGCTCTTTGCGCACGCTTTGCCCTGCCCTTGGAGATTTGATGGTTGTATTTCATCCTTTGCTGATGTTTGATCTGGTTTCACACAGGCGGACATCGCATTCAGACCTTATTGATACAATATTCGGGTTTAGTTATGGAGCGCGCACACGCCGCCATGGCGAAGGAGCGGACTCCCACACAGGCACACGCATGCACAAACATGCACACACGCACAGACACGCGTGGTTTCCACAACTGGGAACGATCCTGCTGCTAAAATTCGCATCGACCTTGATTGACTGAACTAAGATGACATCCAGTTTGGAGGCTGGATGATCGGACGACCTTTCAGCATCGCCTTCAGTCTTGTTACCGGAATCCGCATAGGCCCTTATGCATTTAAATACCTTTTATCCACACTGGTACTTGTAGATTTCACGTGCTACTTACCAACATCGGTCTTTTCTGTGGCCTTCCCGCTAAAATGCCTGTGTGCAGAGTCGATTGCTCTCCGGAATGGTGATTTTTGAATAAAAACCGCACAGCAGCCCGGGAAACTGTGTAGGACATACGCGCTCCATTATAATGTGGCGCTCACAAGCCGCTGGTGCTCAAACTCATACGGAATAAGAGTGAGCGGCCCTTTTTGATGCCTATATAATCAAATGTACGAATAAACTGATCATTATCGTTAGATTTCAAACGTTTCTTTGGAAAAAAAATATTTCTACTAGTGCGTGTTGGCAGTAATTGTAAAAAAAAAAAAAAGGTTTTATTTTGCATCACGATTCAAAACAAGTAAGCATTCTATAACCTACAGGTTCTATAGCTTGGCAAGTTAACAAAAAAAAAAAAAAAAGTCTCGAAGACGAACGTTGGTTTATATTTATCGATGTGTTGCATATAGATTAGGACACCTTTTCCATGATTCTGCTCTCGATTAGTTACGTCTGGGAAGCGGGATTGTTATTCTTCAGATGGAAGCAGCTAGCTACCGGTATGTTAGCAGCATCAGGTTTTAACCATTTAAAAACTTTATAGTTATATCGACAGCTACAAATGTCAACATTCTGCTGTGTCTAAGCTAAATTTACATTCAAATATATAGCCATAACGTATTTGCGATATAATGCATAAGAATATAAGAAGGAGGACATCTTCTAGATGACGTTTTATCCATCTATGCCGAAAACATGACCGGAAGAGCCAACAAAGACAAACTAAAGCGAACTTTGTCTTTGTCCAAAAGCAAAAAGAGAAGCAGCATTAAAGATGGAGCTTCCGCCAGCTCTACTCCTACGACGACCCCAATCACGTCGTTCTTCAGCAGCCGGCCTCCATCGAAGCTAGCCTGCCCCCTGTGCGGACAGTTTGTACTAAGGTTCAAAATAAATGAGCATATTGATTTGCAGTGTCAGAACTTTGAGAGAAGTGAGGGCGTTTCCACCTCTGCATCTTATAATTTGTCCCCCAGAGAGAATGTACCTAGCTCTCCCAAACCGAGCCAAAAGAAAGATGAGGATGACGTCAAGGAGCAGACCAGCCCGTATTTTAGAAAGAATAGTTTGACGAAGATATCGCAGGAAACAACTAACAAAAGTGTCGTCAGGGTGCTTGATCTTGGAAGTCTCTCTGCCAAGTTATCCAGGAAACATCAAAAGATTCCAGAGGCAACCCAGAAAGTGGATACGCATCCACTTGAACACCAGGAAAAGGAGTTATGTTCTGAGACTCTTAACAGCTCGCAGAAAGAAAATCTGCTTCAGGGATATGAAGACACAAAGGATTGTGTGACAGGTACAACAATCCCCAGCGCAGAGGCTTCCGCTGCACCTGAGATTCACTCAGGCTTGGAAACAGGACATAATCTTCATCACAATGCATCAGGTTCTGAAGAAAAATTGGTTACTCCAAACCAGAACTCATTTTCCACATTAGTAAAAAGAAAGGCGACATTTTCCTCCAAGATGACTGGATTCCGAAAGAAAGCAAAGTTTGACAGGGTGGTCAGCAAGACAGAGGAGACGACGTGCACTGAAAGTCCAACAGATACAGCTAAACAGAAACAGCCTAAAACCAAAGACCCAAGCAGCATGGCTACCTGCAACCTCCCACTTTGTTCAGTGAGTGATAGAGATGCTGAGAAGGTCAGCGATGATTCTCTACAAGCGTCTGGTGTTGAGAGCAACCCTGCTGAGCAGGATGCCAAGGTCTCCCAGCCAACACGGCTTCCCTACTACCTCCAAAACTTCTGCTCCGTACTCAAGGCGGTCCTGGAGAATGAGGATGACAGAGCGTTGTTTGACCAGCATGATCTGTCGCACATAAAAGCATTTGAGAAGCTCTCAGGTATGCTGAAATGTTCTGTTTTGGTTTATTTGGGAAAAAGTAAGTAACACTTTGCTGTTGTCCATTTTCTCTTCCAAAGTAATGGCACAGAAGCTGTACGTGAGACTCTTTCAGAGGAAACTGAAGTGGCTCCAAGTCAACAAACTGGATTATGGGGAAATATGCAGTGATCTGCATATGGTTGCTGAGGAGCTGGTTCATGGTGGCTTTCTTCAGTCAGGTAAAAAAAAAAAAAGGCTTTAACCCTAAGTACATTTATTGTGCTGTATGATTGTTCAGATGGGAGCTATGCGGCCTTATATTTACTATCTCCATTTTCTGGTCTGCGTATTGGATTCTGTGTTTCAAAGAGAGTGAGCTTCAGGATTTAGCAGAGGCTCTGGATCTCCTGCCTGCTCCCGAACTCAAAGCCCTGGCTAAGACTTTTCATCTGGGCACTTCTGGAACTCAGAAACAGCAGCTAGTGGAAGGCCTGATAAAACTCAGCAGGCAAAAATCCTTCTTCTCTCTGGCCTCTCAAAACAACATTGGAGCTGTCATACTCAAAAGGTAAGCAACTTCAGATTCAGCATATGTTAATTCAATGTTTAAGTATTGCAGTAATGATCTTCATTTGCACTCCAAAGGGCAAAGCAACTTGCAGGTTCCTGCGTTCGCCTGTGTCGAGCTCCCCGTGCTGTCTTTTCGCGTGTCCTCCTCCTCTTCTCTCTGTCGGACAGCATGGATGAGGAGGAGACAGCAGCTGGTGGGCAGAGCCAGCTCTTCACCATCTTACTGGTCAACTCAGGCCGTCTGGCCTTCCCAGACTATACAGTAGTGCGTAAAGCCAAGTTATTCCAGGACCGAGAGGATCTCATCAGGTGAGGAAAAACAACACATATTTTAAACGTGCGGGAACGCCATGAGAAGTGCTCACGGTTCTCTCTCACACAACAGATACGAAACATCCATGAGAGCCCTGCAAGACTTGGCCTTAGCTATGCAGGCAGGTCAGTGGGCAGAAGCGATGGACCTTTACTCTGCTGCCAGCAGTGTCTGGCAGGAGCTGAGAACAAGCCATGACCTCAGGTGACAAAGCTTTTCTTACAGGGATGCGGAATATATCAGCTGTTTTGAATAATAATGTCAGCATTGTTGTTGATGATTTCTCACAGGTACCAGGAGGAGCTCCCTGTGTTCCTGCGCAGCTTCACCACAGGGTGGGCCTACACTCGCATCTTATCCAGAGGGGTGGAGATCTTGCAGAGGTTGCGACGCTATGAGGTTTTTCTCTTACTTTTATTTCCCCACACACTTTCCAGCTGCACTGTGAAGTTAAAGGTGTTCTGTGCTTGTGTTACAGGAAGCGGTAGAGGAGCTTCGGTCCCTACTTTTGCAGAGCGTTTACTGTCCGGACAGCCGAGGACGGTGGTGGGACAGGCTGGCACTAAACCTTCACCAACACCTAAAGAAGCCTGAGCAGGTGAGCACAAATATCTGTGGCTTCCATAATCCAACTCAAAGCATGATTCATTCCTTAGGCTGTGTCCAGTGATGGCTAATTTCGTTGTTGTTAGGCTATTTGCGCTATTAAAGACGGGCTGTCCGACCCTTTGGTGCGAACTGGACATAAATTGGCACTTTATCAGAGAGCTGTCCGCATGAAGGAGTCCGCCAGCTTCAAGAAATATCGCTTGCAGCTACAGGACCTTCCCACTCTCCAAGTCAATGATGTGAAACACGTGAGTTCAGCATAAGTCTGGCTTCTGCGAGGAAAAGTACCATTTCTTGAATTTGCCCTGTATAATTGGCTTTGACATTCATCCTCTCTGCAGGTAACGATCCGGGGACAGCTATTTCCTCACGAGGGGGGGATGGGGAAATCTATGTTTGTTGTACCAGCAAATGGAGCGCAGGAAGAGAGTACAAACGCCACCCTTATATGCTCCGTCGAAGAGCTGTCATTAGCACATTACCGTCAACAAGGCTTCGATCAAGGTACATAGACGGGCTTCGTCTGCTTCAAATATGTCTGTTTCCTGTTACTGCCATTGTGCTAATGTTCTGATTGTATAAGGGATCCACGGAGAGGGCTCAACGTTCTCGGCGTTATTTGCTCTCCTGCTCTGGGACATCATTTTTATGGAGGGTATTCCAGATGTGTTCAGATATCCCTACCAGGTGACGGCAGCGCCGTGTAAAAGTTGTAGTAGCGTTTTGGTGTCCAATTAATCCAAACTTCCTGTCATTTCCAAAGGCTTGTCCGCTGGATCTTCACACAGATTGTTTCTATGAGAACAGAAGAGAAGCGATCGATACCCGCGTCCAGTTTCTTAACGAAGCACCGGTGGAGACGCTGTGCAGCATGTTAGAAGATGTCTGGACTTCGCAGGAGGGTAAAATGTGTTCACTGATCAGCTGGGAGCGTTTCTCGTCCCTTCAACAAGCGCAGGTACATTTTTAGATTCAAACAAAAAATTCTGGACATGCTTTAAGTTCACAGCTCAAGCAACAACTACAAATAATATGCATTTAGATTGGAATATTATGATACCTATAGTAAAACCTGTATGTGATCACATGCATTGTGTGTTTGCAGTCTCTTGTGTCCTGTTTGGGGGGAGCCTTTTTAGGAGGAGTAATAGCACGAATGTCAAAGGACTACAGACACTGTCGTGCAGGCTTGCCGGATCTCGTGGTGTGGAACACCTCAGAGAACATCTACAAGGTTAAATCACATCATCATCACCCCCCCCCCCCAGTTCTTAACGATATGGTGTTTCAGACATGTCAACGTGTTCTAAATAAATTGGTATCAAATGTGAAATAAAATATCTTTTTTGTTGCAGCTAGTGGAGGTGAAGGGGCCCAGCGACCGTCTGTCCCAGAAGCAACAGATCTGGCTGGATGAGCTTCAGAAACTGGGGGCCGATGTGGAGGTGTGTCACGTGGTGGCTACTGGAGCCAGAGGAGCTTCGTTGGACTGAAAACACACAGAAAAGCTAAAAGGAATGCTGCTAATTGTGACTGATTAAACACGCTTTTTAATAAAAATCAATTTTTGATCCTCTAGAACACTTTAATGACTATTTCATCACATTTAATCCTGTATGATTTAGAGGAAGGAGTGGAATATCGGTTGAAACAGGCAGAATCAGAAATAGCTTACTTATCCTGTAGATGTTTGAAGTTAATGTCTGACCCTGCAAACTTTCTTTGGTAATGCTCTGTTTGCAGGATTATGCGTTGCTGCGCAACAGGAACTGGCTGCTAATCGGCAAAGCAAAATCTCTATGAGTTTGTTGTTTTGGAAATATCCCGGCTAAGAAAAGGTCCTTTAGAGGGGGCTGCACAGGATGGTTCGAGAACTAATAAATAACTTTGTGATCAACTCCCAAACCGTCTCAATGATAATGGAATCTCCAGGTAAATAAATGCACCGTGTTATATAATATCTCCTGTCAGGGATAGAAGGAAATGCAGAGGTTGTGCCTGAGCTTGAACGGACGCAGGTATGGGTGACCGGAGGGGGGCGTGTCCAGATGCGCTGCGTCATGACGTCACGGTGCTGAGGAGGAGGCGATGAGAGGAAGCTGCAATAAACACACAGGGCGTCTGCGCCTGTCTAAGTAGGACAATAAAGTAAAAACGGCATCAATGCTTTAACAATGGGCATGGCGGACACGCTTCCTCTTAAACTCCTGCTCTTCGTGTGCTTATTCAACCATATCCAAGGTGAGTGGGCCGCTCCGTTGGCAGACAATCCGCCGATTTAAAACCGTGCGGGCAGCAGAAAGGCTGCTAGCCTGTTAGCTAGCAGAGCGGATCAGCAGGGCCTGCTTGTTGTGAAGACTGCACCCTTTTGCGGTATTACTCCGAGCTACCCAACGATAATACCGCAAAAGCTCTCTCGCCTCGATGCAGTCGGTTGGATTACGCCGATGATGCTGAAAAAGCGGCTTGTGGTGTCATCGTGTTTGTTGTCATGTTTGCATCGGTGCTCTTGTTATCGGCTGAATAGCGGCGACAGCCATTGTTGTGAGAGGACGGCGGATTTCGCCTGTGTTAACGGACCGTTAGCTTCATGCTACAGCGGTAGCCGCTAACGGAGAGATTTATATGTGCTCAAAACATATATTTCACCGCCGACACAAAGCTATAAATACCCTTGATGTGTTGGCGAATACGAGATATATTTTCAATTTGTCGCTTTGCTGCGACGGTGTGGTATTCTGTGTTTTGTTGTCTTTTGTGCTTTTCTAACGTTTATCTTTGGGTAATTATAACGGTGTGTTTGAAGATGACCACGTATGGCTGTTTTCATGATCGTTTCCAGTCCTGTGTGTGTGTTTTTCCCCCTGAAACCGATTCCATGGATTCTGATTCATCAGTGGTATCATACATTATTATTAGTTTAGATTATATCAACTAAATTTGCTATTATTACATCTTCAATCAGTATATTTTAGCTTTAGAATGTGTTAAGTATCACTGTTTGATAGTTTGTTAAGGTCATGTCTTGGTGTGATCTGCAGATACAGTAACTATTTGGGCTTCTGCTTTCATTAAATTAAGCCAAAATATTGTTTTGGTCAAACATGAACTCACCTTGTTAGGAGCAGATTGGGTAGATCTTTAGATCTTGACTACAGGGTCCAAGTTCAATGATGAGATGACCATTTTATGCCAAATCCATCCAAAATATTGCTGCAGGAATCTAGGTTCTTTAGACCAGGTGTCCTCTGTTCTGCTCTTCCCTTTTGGTCATCTGGTTGCTGCTGTCCTTTATCAGTTTTAGCCTGGAGGAATGGCGTGTTTCCTTTTCATTAACTCAAATTGGTCTGGATCTAAAGGCAAAGTGTTCTTGCCCAGTCAACTGTTGCTGTTTTCCATCTCTCTGGATGATTATTCATTAAATCCTAATAGATCAGTAAAGTGCTCCTCACCACTGTAGCAACAACAACAACATACACCTGCACCTACACCGTTCAAGTTCCGTCGCTAATGAGCAATAAAGTTCTTCTAATAAAGTTACTGTAAACACTGGGGCATTTCTTCAGTCATGGCCTTCACTTGTCATTTTCACCTCAATGAAAAATTTAATGTTGGCGTCTGAAAGTTTAATGTGTCACATGACCAGAGGGGCAGCTGGAGCCTGCTTTACTTGTCCATCTCTGCTGCAACCAAACCATGATTAATCATACAAAAAACTCTACTAATTGCATTTACTTACTTAATTTTTGAGCCGTGGAACACAGTCTGGATGTAATTTGATGAAAATTCTTAGGAGTCTTTTGCATTTTGTGCTAGACTCCCACTTCTTTGGTGGCAGTTCAGCAACTGGCAACCGTTTTGGCTTTATAAATAATTCCACGCTAGTTCCTGTCAGCTTCCTCCGGTTGATTGTGACACTGTTTCTGCGGAACATTTCCCACGACCTGTGGTTTACATCCTCTCTCAATTGTTGCTCTTGATTCCACTCAGGCTCAGAATATATTGCCAAACACAGATTTTGTGCCCACCGTCTGCTAATCTGAGCCACTTTTGGAGATGCTAAAACATGTGTCATGGATTTTTTCTTTTTCTTTTTTTTTTTTTTTACATGTATTGCACATGTGTGTGGGTGTGTGTTCTTTGACTCTATGAGGCGTGACGTTGGGAAAAGCTGGCATTTTCCTTGTTTATGCTGATAACAGTCATTCCTCTGTTCTTTTGACACAGGACACTATAGAAATCCGCTGAACAAGTACATCCTTCACTATGAGGGCCTGTCCTATGACACGGAGCTGGTGCACAGCAAGCATCAAAGGGTCAAGAGGGCGCTCTCTCACGAAGACAAGTTCCTTCATTTAGAATTTCATGCCCACGGAAGGTTTGCCCCGTTTCTCCTCTACTGACCTAATGCTTGTGATCTTTGAGTGGGAGAACAAATAAGAGCTGTGCAAATAAATCATGATGTCATCACAGTTGAAGCTTCACAAATGAAAATCCTCAGGAAAAAGCTGTTTTATACAAATTATTCTTGCACCCTGCATAGTTTTGGAGCTTCCTATCGTGTGAAACTCCCCTGCCGGGAGATTAATGACATTTTATCTCTTTCACATTTATGCATACATTAAAAGTGTGTCGGTGGGACATTAAATACTTTGTAATGCTGCCAAACACGTCAGTCCTTTTGAAGCCCTTGTTTAATTTCCATTTTTCTTCTTCCCAGAAGCTGGATAATGCTGTTTTCATATCTTTCAGATCTGCAGCGTCTCACTGTGACGTGAAAACAGACATTTGTGCTATTTCTAACTTATGCTCTTCCATTTGTTTCTTTTTCATCCTCCCTTCAGGCATTTTAATTTACGGATGAAGAGGGACGCCAACTTGTTTGCCCCGGATTTAAAGGTGGATGTTTCAGGAGAAGAGATTCCATATGATACCTCTCACATTTACACAGGGGAGCTATACGGTAACATTTGGAACATTTCTCTGCACAAGCACTTTGTCATTCCGTCTTTTCCCGGGACGCCCATTCCACTGTCACTTGTGTTTTCAGGTGAGAAAGGAACCCTGAGTCACGGCGCCATCGTGGACGGTAAGTTTGAAGGCTTCATCCAGAGCTACCACGGCACCTACTACGTGGAGCCTGCCGAGAGATACCTGGATGGGAAGAACGTGCCATTCCACTCGGTCATCTACCATGAAGATGACATACGTAAGTCCTCCTGAACCACAGCAGCACCGGCACGCTCTCGAGGTTAGCAAACGAGTCAGGCAGCCTTTCTGTCGGCGCTACTAATATTGAGTATTCGGCTTAATTCCCAAACTTGAAGTCATCTCGCTGCACAGCTGAGGGAAAATTAAACAATAATTGGCTAATGTATCCGCTCACACAGCAATGCTAAGCTCCAGTAGCGTGTAAGCACATCCATTAGCTCATCATCAATAGCGCCCGAAATAGAGTATTAAGCGCCGTGGCTAACAGTGTGTCCTATAATCCCGACTGTGTTGTGTCTGCCTGACATTCTCAGACTACCCGCACAAGTATGGCCCCGAGGGAGGCTGTGCCGATAGCTCCGTGTTTGAAAGGATGAAGAAATACCAAGAGTCCGCTATGAAAGAGAAGCCCGAGGTGAACTAACAAGTGGGGAGAAGCCACTTCCATGATGCTGTGGGAGAAATGGCTGATGTTTATGAAAACACGAATCCAGTGGACGCACTGTCACGTCCAGTAATTTAACGGTGGAAGTGGGGTTTTTCTTGAGGTTTCTCATGTTTTCCCTGGCAGACATGCTGCAGCTGGGAAAGCAAACCCTCAGAATAGTGGGCATCATTTATTCAGCCATCTTTTTCTTTAGGATGCTTCATATGTGTACATGTTTTATTTAACGTCCACGTCTTTCTCCATCTGCGGCGCCGCTCGCAGGAGCTTCACGCTGACGAAGGCTCCAATACGCCCGTCCTGTTGAGGAAGAAGAGGATGACTCAGCCTGAGAAAAACACCTGCCAGCTCTTCATTCAGACTGACCACCTCTTCTTCAAATATTACAAGACCAGAGAGGCCGTCATCGCTCAGGTGACTCTCACAACCGCTCGCACGCCACCACGCTGCTGGTTACACATGCCAAGATATTTTTAACACAGATTTAGATACATTTTAAGCAACTCCGCTAGATTTGAATAATAAATTGACCTTATTTTCAAGTTGACATAAATAAATAGACAAAACCAGTAGTTGTACACGCAAACATTATAAATAATAATTTCAGAATGACTGCGGTCATTACGCTTTTATAGATACCAGGCCATCCATAGTTGATTATCTGAGCTGAAACGCTGATAAATTTGATGCATGTGTCTCCAGCAGCTCACCCACGTGCTGAAATTCAGTTTATCAGCCTCAATTATTGACACAACGTGAATCAAAGTTTAACTGGGGATCATTTTGACAACCGAGCTCGGCGGGACTTTAACCTGGCTGCTCTTCGTTCCTACGGTGGCTAAAGCGAAGGGAGTTCCACTATGGTTACACCAGAACCAATAATCTTTTAGAAGTTTAATAGCTCTTTAATACCAGAATCAGCAGGATTTTTTTTTTAAATCCTCACAATTAACTTAGACATGCAGTGATGTTAGTTAAATATTCATTATTTACGAGTGCTGAACACTGTTCTTCCGTTATTTTCTGCTTGCTATGCTGGATGTGCAGTAACAAAAGAATGCGTTATTGCTTCAGATCTCCAGCCATGTCAAGGCCATTGATGCCATCTACCAGGGCACCCAGTTCAAGGACATTCGCAACATCAGCTTCATGGTGAAAAGAATCAGGGTGCGTCTCTATTTAAGGGAAATCTCTGCCTTTGTCCCTTTACTTTGCTGATTTCCGCGCCCTCTTGTGTAGATAAACACCACCAACGACGAGCGGGATCGCTCCAACCCCTTCCGCTTTGCCAACATCGGTGTGGAGAAGTTCCTGGAGCTGAACTCGGAGCAGAACCACGATGACTACTGCCTGGCCTACGTTTTCACCGACAGAGACTTCGACGATGGCGTGTTGGGCCTGGCCTGGGTCGGAGCCCCCTCAGGTACCGTCACCTTTACAACCAGGTTTGGGTTTACCGCCAGCAGGGGGCTGCTGGGCCGAGGTCGTATCAGAACCCGGAGCAATCATTCTGTGGCGGTCCGCATTTAAATGTTGATTTATTCAGATTGTTTCAGCTTCAAGTACCAACTCAGACGACATGCAGATGCGGTGATTCCCAGCGGCTCGTTTGCGCTGCTCTCGATGTGTCGAAGTAGCAGCGAAAACGAGCCGTCTGAGCCGCGTTTGAAGTTCTGATGGAAAACATTGCAGCATTGAAGTGTTTAATTTACTGGAGGCTGACACACACACACACACACACACACACACACACACACACACACACACACACACACCCTTTTGGATTGGCTTGCATGTCCAGCCTGGTTTCAGTAACTCCTCATGTGTGCAGCTAATTGAAAAATATTTTTAATCAGGCTGTTCTGTCCGCCAGGCGAAAACATTCGTTTGCAGTTGGGAATATTTGCTCCTATTGGTGTGTTTCATTCCCAGGGAGCTCCGGAGGCATCTGCGAGAAAAGCAAGCTCTACTCGGATGGCAAGAAGAAGTCTCTTAATACTGGAATAATCACTGTTCAGAACTACGCCTCCCACGTTCCGCCCAAAGTCTCTCATATCACTTTTGCACATGAAGTAGGGCACAACTTTGGCTCCCCGGTGAGTTTGCTGCATGCGTCAGATTCATGCGCGTCGGGTGAATTTAATAAGCCCGAGCACTCTGTCCCTGTTCTCCTTTAATTCGCTGCGATTCTTCTCCTTCTTCCCAGCATGACTCTGGACCTGAGTGCACACCAGGAGAATCCAAAAGCCAAGACATGAAGGAGAAGGGCAATTATATCATGTATGCAAGGGCTACGTCGGGGGACAAGCTCAACAACAATAAGTTCTCCGTGTGCAGCGTCAACAACATCACCAACGTGCTGCAGAAGAAGAGGAACAACTGTTTTGTCGGTATGTCTGCTGTGGTGACGTTTACACGCCGCTCGGCAGCCGTTGCTCGGTCGTTTAGTTGTGATGGAATTTTTGCCTCCAGAGTCTGGCCAGCCCATCTGTGGGAACGGTCTGGTGGAGCCAGGAGAGGAGTGTGACTGTGGGTACAGCGACCAGTGCAGGGACCAGTGTTGCTATGACGCCAACCAGCCCGACAACAAGAAGTGCAAATTGAAGCCGAATAAAGTGTGCAGGTGGATGCTCGCTTTTCACATTTCCGGATTTCATCGGGGAAAATGCTCCGAGAGGCGGCGATTCTTAACCCCTCGCCTCTCTGTCCCGCCAGCCCCAGCCAAGGCCCCTGTTGCACCGCCCTGTGCTCTTACAAGGGTCGCAACGAGAAGTGCCGAGAGGAGTCGGAGTGCGCCCACCAGGGCATGTGCAATGGCGTCAGCGCCCAGTGCCCCACGTCTGAGCCCAAGGCCAACTTCACCGCCTGCCACGGAGAGACTCAAGTCTGCCTCAACGGGGTGAGGGACAGACGCCGTCGCACCTCCGAGGACTGGTTGCTGTAGCAACGCGGCGCTCGCACCAGTCGGCGTCGGTGCTCACGTGTCCTCCTGCTCCTCTCCCCCCCCC
>BJFM01001406.1:95547-109447 GCA_016586285.1 Arothron firmamentum
TTTTTTTTTTTTTTTTTTTTTTTTTTTGGCTTCACGCTGCAGTGAATCCCAACACGTGCAGCAGCACAAGATCCGAGCGCCTGGCTCGCTTCTTCAACAAGAAGGAGATCACGCTGCCAGCAGGCTCGCCCTGCAACGAATTCAAGGGCTACTGCGACGTGTTCATGAAGTGCCGTCTGGTGGACGCAGATGGGCCGCTCGCCAGGCTGAAGAAGGCCATCTTCAACCCCGAGCTCTACGAGAACATTGCCGAGTGGATCGTGGTACGTGTCTGGAGCGTAACCACGGAGACCGCCCTCGTGATTCTGTCACGCCGATTGTCGTTTCCAGACATGTTTCTCCTCTCCTTTCCTCTCCAGGCTCACTGGTGGGCTGTGCTGCTGATGGGAATCGCTCTCATCATGCTGATGGCTGGCTTCATCAAGATCTGCAGCGTGCACACTCCCAGCAGCAACCCCAAACTTCCTCCACCAAAACCACTTCCAGGTAAGTACAGACTAAGTTGAACTCTTTCTTTGTATAAATGGACTTTACGCTGATTTCCATGAACATTAACACTGACTTGCCTGGGTCACGTTGGATTGTCGCAGGCATTTTTGGCCAGTAGGTGGCGATGTGGTCTGCATCTCGCATACGAGAAGCATTGGATCAGTCAGAAGACGCGTAGAAAAGACCATAAATGAGGCAAAATGTTTCTCTCACCTTACCAGACATCCATCCCCACACTGCTGTTATGGTCGTTTTGATTTGTTGTCAAGTAATAACAATGAAAAATAACACATGGTGAAAGTCATCGTGAAAAATACATTTTTTCCTGAAGGTGGGGCCCAGCAAAGAAGCATTTTTCTGTCTTAGCCACGACTAAATAGATCAAATTTGACGAAATTGGGGAAAATATCTACCATCTACTGGAGACCTGGCAGCGGTTGCCGTGTCGACCTGTAGAAACGACAGCCTTCTGTGCGATTAACTCGTTATTCTGTCACAGGCACTTTGAAGAGGCGGCGGGCGCAGCAGCAGCAGCAGCAACAGCAGCAGCAGCAGCAGCAGCAGCAGCAGCAGCAGCACGGCGGCGCCCAGGTGCAGCACCAGTCCCAGCACCCGCACTCCCACCAGCACAGACACGGCGGGAACGGCGGCCACGGCGGCGGACGGCAGGCCCAGAGGCAGCCTCAGCGGCAGGCGCAGCCGCAGAGACACCACCGCCAGCACAGAGAGAACTATCAGATCGGCCAGATGAGACGCTGAGACCCTGCGCGCGCGCCCCCCCACACACACTCACACACCCCCGCCCCTCCCCCAATGCCTTGGCTCCTCCTTGTGCCTACAGTGGGAAACAAAAACGCGTCACTCCATCCAAAGAAGAGCCTGACGCAGTCGCTGCGCGTCACACCGTCGACCTACAGACCCAGAGGAGGAAACGCAACCCAGTCGGCTCTTTGTGGAGTGGACTCGGCCATGTCAAATGCAGTGTGATCAAGCATCTTTTTTCCATCTCTTCATTTTTTTCTTGTGTGAGGAGTGCCAAGGAGTTAAGGAACCATGTGTAGCTTTAGTACATTCTGTGGTGTGTTTTTCGTTCTATTGCAACGTCTTCTCGAGTGACACGCTCTCTGTGGCTGCTGGTGAATTGTTACGTGCTTTTTTTTCTTTTCTTTTTTTTTTTCTTTTTTTTTCTTTTCGCCATTCTAGCCGGGATTGAGAGACACTCGGTGGGGATTTGCGGCACTTTTTTGATTTCCACTCGTCAAACGGCAAAAGACGCAGGCTCCGGTCTCCCCGTGCAGACAGTCCTCTGCATGTGACTGTAAATATTTAGTGTATTATAAGTGAAAACTATTTCTTCTACTGTAAATGTGTAATTCTTCACTCTTTTTTTGGTTTATTTTTTCGCTTATTGCTCTCAGGACTCAACACGCAATTGAAGGAATTGGTCGCGGATGAGAATCGACCAATCAGGCGGCTCTCTTTCGCTCTTGTTAGGTTTTAAAATTGAACAGGTCGCCATTTCCCTCTTTTCAGTCTTTGTTTTTTGGTTGAAAACTTCCTCTTTTTTTAAAATATATTTTCACTAACACGTGTAACAAGCTATAGAAACCGAGCAGAAAGGGAACGTGGCCTAGTTCGGTTGGCGTTTTTATCGTCTTTATTGATCTGAAGGAACGAGAATAACCACTACAGGAAGCTAACGACGATTCTACCTGTTCAAATATGTAGACGCGGGAACGTGAAGGCTGCTGTGGCTTAGCTTAGAAACGAGTGTGTCATGTAACACGGCTAGTTAACGAGATTAATCGACTGATGTGTACAGAAAAACCGTAAGCTTAATTCATTCTATTATTCTTGAAATAGCGAGTCTTACGAACTTTTTTCAGTGTGGGCATGCAGACACATTTATTAAATGTGACTATTAATTGACCGAGGTCTGTACTATTTGTGTGTCACTCTACACGGATTTCTTTTAACGGCTGGAAGCAGCGGCGCAATGCAGCAGTATTGTAACACTACTCACACCTTCTTAAGAGTGTCCACTAATTTCACACTAGAGGAGCGTCCGTTCCATTCGATGAAACCCTCCCCCAGTCAGGTTTTCATCCAGGGCCTTGATGCAGCTGAGATTTTTCTACAACACAGGATAGCAGCTAATGCTACTAGCACTACTTTAAGGAGAGGATGCTTGACCTCAGCCGGCTCCATAGCATGAGAGGAATGGGAATATAACACGACACTAACCAAAAGAACCCTGAGATGTTTCTGCGGAGGCCTCCGGCGGCATTTACAGAAGCCTTTTCTTGTGCTCCAACTTTATGTTTTCTGAATGCATGCAATAATAATCACAGGTAACATCTCAACACTGCCCCCACGGTTGGAAGAATCAGTAAACAGGCCGTTTCTTCAGGCGAATTTCAGCAGCTCAGAAGTTACGCCGACGTTTTTTTGTTTTTTTTTTGGAGTTTTCATCCTCTCGGCCGCATCGCGCTCTCTTAACCCCTCAGAATTGACGCGTAAACTTGTACAGTACTTTTAAAAAAAAATTGCATTTCGTTTAAAGAAGAAAATTACATTTTGATATATCTTTTGCTTTTCTTTGTTGTTTTTTTTTTTTTTTCTTTTTTAAAGAAAATTCAACTTGAGCAAGATGTTCAAAGATGTATGTGATGGACATTTGGTTTTTTTTTTTGGTTTTTTTGTTCTTTTGTCCTCTGTGCTGGTTAAAATCACGATTTTTATCAGCGATTCAAAACAATTGGATGTGGTGGAGCTCGATAATTACACTTTCTTTTTGGCCTCTGCCCTCCTGTGTCACCGTTTGGGTAGAAGAGCAGAAGAATAATGCCTGTAAATTTACTTTCCTTTTAATTTCGTCGTCTTGGTCCGAAGAAGAAAAAAGTTTTTAGATAAACGTGCACTGAAAAATGTCCAAATTGATTTGTTGTTGGTGATGTAGGCTGAAGGAACACAAGGTTAAAAAAAAAAAAATACTACTGTCTGATTTTAATGTTCACTGTGTTTTATACAGTACCGGAAATTTTTGTTCACTTTGAACATTTTTACTAAAAAGTGGAACAAAAAAAGATTTCAAATTGTATTGTGCAAAGAGATGTAATTTTTTTGGAGTACTTGAAATGCATAAATTAAAAGACCAGTTCAAAATAAAATAGTCCCCTGTTTACTGTCTGCAACGTCTGTGTGTGTGCGTGTTTTTCCCCCTGTTTGCAGCAGAATACACAGATACTTTTTAAAATGTTGTTTTCTTTAACTCTTATTTCCTCCCTAGTGTTGGCTCGGTGCAGTAGCGCGGCTTCGGCAGCAGGGGGAGCAATCCACCATCAGCGACGCCCAACAGGTTCAAGTAAATAACTCTCTAAATCTTTTATTTCCCTACTGCAACTGCGTGTGCAATTACAGTGCCATGCATGTTGTGTGCACGTTTTGATTTTAATTACATGCAAGTATCGATTTTATTTTTTCCTCGCGCGTGTGGGTGTGTGTGAGATGATGTAACAGCAAAGCGTGGAAGCACGTGGAAGCACATGCAGCGCAATGTGTCCTGCTGTTGATAATCAATACAGACTCCCAGCTGCAGATGCTGGTCACCAGCAGGCACGGCCATGAGCTCAGCTGCACGGTGTTTTGTGTTTGAAATCAAGGTCTCAGCTCAGCTGGACGTCCTGATGACCAAGCACAAGTTTCTGTCTCAGCGGGAACAAGGCGTGATTGTGTCCAGTGATTCAGCTCCAAACGATGCTGGGTGGGACTGGAAGGAGAGGCCTTGGTTAGTGTCGGATCTGATTAAAGCAACCTGGGAATATAATTTTAGATGTGAGTCATGGCCCTGGGGGTTCCTCAGGGATTTTTCCCCTTGCCCAATGGGAAAGTTTTAAATTTAACCTTGAAAAGCCCAGAAATCCCTCCAGAGCCCAGACTGGAAGCTGGTTCCACCAGAGTCCGTTCTGGCTGAAGGGTCCGCGTCCCGTTCTGCTCTTTTTAAACTCTGGAAACGCCAAGAAAATCTGCAGCTTCAGAGCGGAGTGATGAAACTTTAATGTAGATAAAACAGTAAAGTACAAACAGTGATGAGTGCTTCAGCAAATACAAGGAAGGAACGGGAACGGAGAGAAATTCACAACCACAGTGACAAAAAAGGCAGGTCAAGGGATAAAGGTCAAACTATCAGTCCAGTGGCAGAGTTAGCTAAATAAAGACTCTTTTTGTTTTTTAATCTAATAACTATAATACAGTATTTACAAGATGCATGAAAAGTTTGAACTTTTCTTGGAATCATCCAGTACTTTCGGATCGAGGGGTGTGGTTTTACTGCCTGATTACATAAATCTGTGTTCCTGTGTTGGTTGTTTGTCGATCAGGACAGAACGTTGAGCCTCTAACCGACCAGAACTGTGGGAGCGGCGCTGGAGGTTCTTCGAGCTCGTCCCAGAAGTCCACCTCTCTCTCTGTTTTTTTTTAGCTCATGGTGATCATCTCATATTTATCCTTCAGGCTGCTGTCCTCGTCCTCTTCCTCCTCCTCCTCTTCCTCCTCGTGGGGCTTCTCGGGCTCGTCGCGGCGGTGGTGCAGTTCGATGAGCAGGTAGTAGAGCACGGCGGCGAGCACGCCCCCCACCATGGGTCCCGCCACGGGGATCCACCACCAGTAGTCTGCAGTGCTGCGAGAGGAGAGGAGTCATTCGGATCATTCGCAACCATCGACCGCAGCTGCGGCGTGCACGTGAACTTATGCCGCCTCCTACTGCACAACCGACTTCCTGTGTTTGATTGCAGGCGTTACCTGAAGACCTCCATGCCCCACCCAGCCAGGGCGGTGAACAGACGGGGTCCCAGGTCTCTGGCGGGGTTCAGAGGGTAGCCGCAGTTCAGCCCCATGGACACGCCGATGGCCATGATGATCAGGCCGATGGCCAGCGGCTCCACGCCTTTGGGAGCCCCGATGTTTCCGCCGTCGATGATTGCCAGGATGCAGAGCACCAGCATGCCCGTCCCCACCACCTGCACAGGTAGGTGATGGTTTAGTTGAAGGAGGATGCACGTACTAGAAATGACTGTACACCTGCAGTCATCTGGATCTGCAGCTCAACACAGGCAGATCTGCTGCTAACACACTGGGGATGAAGATCTGCGCTCTCTCAGCGGTTCAGCGGGAGCATTCATCTGTTAGAACTCCTGTTTTTGGATCAGTGCACCGACTAAAAGATGGTGGGAAATGGAGTTAAGTATGGATCCGGCCTTTCAGTGAAATGGGTCATTAGACCCCAACCTGAGCAACTGACGGGATGTTCTCACCCCAACTGGGGCGGTCGATGCTGCATTAGCCGCATTTGCCAGACTTTCCAAGTATTTGGAGCCTGAATTGGGGGGGGGGAGGTCAGAGGTCACTGGGTCGCAGCGACCGGAGCTCACTTGATCGATGAAGCCGCCGAGGACCGACAGGTGCCTGGCAGGGTAGGAGGCAAAGATGTGACCCGTGGCGTTGATCCCCGTGACCGACAGGATCCCGCTGGTGAAGTCCATGAAGGCGTCTGTGAGGAGGGCAGAAGCAGATTAACGTCTCCTCACAGGGCGACACCCATCAAGCTTCAGCTGAATTCACCATAATATAACCCAAACACGGCGGCAGCGCCGGCGAAGGCGCCCAGAAACTGAGCGATGACGTAGAAAGGGAACTTCCAGATCTTCAGTTTGCCCAGAATCACCATCGCCAGCGACACAGCAGGGTTCACATGGCCCCCTGGGAAAGAAAAGACAAAAGGTAGGAGAGGGGTGCGGCAGGTGGGAGGCGCTGGCGGGATGTCCCCTCCATCATTAGGGAGGCAGCAGAAGGGCAGAGGCCCCGGGGGCGGTGCGTGGTTTTGTTGTGTGTGTTCACAAGCAGAAAGGCAGAATAATGGTCGCAAATTAAGATTCAACCTTTAAGGAAAAAAACAAAACACTGGGGGTGTTACTCTGCCCCCCCCTTTTGGGTCGGTTTCTGCTCGCATCACTCCAGCATCCAGATCAGTCAAAGCTGCCAAACCCGGAAGTGTGATGATGCAAACAGTTGCGTTTGGACCGAGCCTGTGTGACAGACAGAAGCCTCTGATCAATGGGGTTCGCAGGACATTCAGCGCCCAGGGCCATGGACGACCCCAGAGAAGCTGCGCTCGATCAATGTTTGGTGCAGAGAGAGAGAGAGAGGGAGGGAGAGAGAGAGAGAGAGAGGGGGAGAGAGAGTCCAGCACTGGGCACGAGAACATGGAGCTGGATATGCAAGCAGAATTACATGTGTTTAGAAACATGAGATAAAGTGCACGCTTCTGTGGTTCCGTTTACCTGACACTCCTCCAGCCACATACGCCGCCATCATCAGCCCGACGGAGAAGCCGATGTGCACCGTGAGAGGTTCCCCCAGCGTGTTTCGACTCAGGACGGTCTGAGCGACTGAGCCGCAGCCGAACAGCTGGCGAGGAGACCAGAAAAAGAGCAAAAACCCAACCAACATCAGCTGGATGGAACTGATCCTCCAAAAAAGGCAAAAGACTGACACACACAATTAACCAAAACCCTTATTTCTAATAATAGCAATTTAAAAAGATACTCACAACCAATACAAACGTCCCCAGGAATTCTGCCAGGAATTCCTTTAAAATTCCGTGTTTGATGGCGCAGTGTTTCCTCATCTTTGTCCTGTGTTGCCAGCTGATGCCCTTAAAACTACCAGAAGTCCAGTGGAGCGAGCCTCTGAAGTTCAGAGTTCTGGTGTCAAATCTCCACCTCTAACCCAACACAGCCAGTCAGCATCGGTCATTGATCCGTTTGTACCATTGTACAACCGTTTGTACAACCCCTCGTCTGCTGCTGCAGCACATGGAGGGGAAATCTCATTGAACTCCAAAGTCATTTTCAGCGGCAGCGGAAGCATCACACAAGTGCACAAACATCACTGAAAGGGAGAAATTCCATTCAATGCATTTATTATTGAGTTTACAGTTACAGAATATTAACACATACATCATAAAACAAATAACTTAGGTAAGAAATTGATCAATTTGTTTGTCAGATATTGTAGTTATTACATATTTCCACAAGAGGGCAGCATCGGCGAGGTGCGGTGCTGTTCACGCGTAGTAGCAGCCACACCAGATTGTTACTGAAATTAAGCTTTTAGGGTGTGTTTTCACAGACCAACGTTTAAGAAAAAAATCCAGAAGCCCACATCAGTCACTCAGTCTGATACAAGGTCATCAGTATTGTTCACAGCATCTTCCGTAACTCTAACCAGAGAGGGCACTTTCTTCTTACGCCTGTGGATTTAAAAATCAAACTTATGAGATGTAAACCTAGAGTTGCGGTTTTCCGTAACGCTGCATATAAAAACGGAGGCTCAGCGTGAGAAAGGAAGAAGTCACCTCATCTCATTCCGCAGCGAGCTCAGGTGGCCGTGAAGCTGCTCGTTGGCCTCGATCTGCTCATCCAGGTCCCTCTGCAGCTTCTTTTTAGCGTGTTCCAGGCGCTCTATCTCCTCCTCTGCCTCATCCATCTGTCTCTTCGCCGTCTTCAGCCTCTGAGTCAGCTGCAAGTCAGATTCAATAATGAGCCAACTGCGCTGCCCCTGCTTGGGGCCCTTTCGCTCTCATCTGACCTGGTCTCTCTCGCTCTGCAGGTTCACGTGCTCATCGTCTGCCTGCATCTTCATCTCCTTCACTCTGCGCTCTAGTTTGCGGTTGGATTGCTGCAGGTTGTTGTTGTCTCTGAGCGACAGAGCGAGATCACATCACTTATGCAGCTTCTTGTAACTCAACTCCTTCTCGCGGTTCTGGACCGGAGTTATTTTAACCCTTACGATCAAGCAGGAAGTGACGTGAGCAGATTCGGTGCCACCGTCACGTATCTCAGTCATCCTCCTGCACATCATAACCACGGGTGCTCACCTCTCCTCTTCCTGCAGCCTTTCCTCCAGTTCCTGGATGCGGCCGTTGAGCTTGGAGACCAGTGAATCCTGGCTGGTTCTCTGGGATCCTTCCAGGTGAGTTACTCTGCTCTTCAGGTCTTTATTCTGATGGGCAAGACAAGAAAAGCCCTCTTGTGAGTCAGGCTAAGCTTGGACTCTACTGAGAAACAGAGCTTCATTAAAGGCAGGATTAACGTTTCCACAATAGCGGCACATTTCTTTCGTTTGTCCGGGGTCGGGGGGGCGTCTCTGGGGTCAGTGCCCCTCTCAGAGGTCAGTACCTGTCTCTCCAGGCTCGTCTTGTCACACTCCAGGTCCTGTCTGGCGGTTCTTTCCTGCAGCAGCTCGGTCCTCATCTGGTCCATCTGTCATCCATAAACAACAAACGGGCATGTTCAGAATGCTGTGGCAGTAAAAAAGGGCAGATATCAGCATATCTGTCTCTGCTACATTTACAGCCACAGAGCTGGACTAAACGCAGACTAACTCAAGTTTCTTCTACATGATTAAGAAGCAGAAACGACGTCGCGACTGTCCTTTATTAAAAAGGAAGCCAGATGTTGACAAAAGAGAACTTCTCAGTGTAACTCCTGAAATGAAAGGAAATGCTGTCTGGTAAAAGCAGGCCTGTTGGATCTGGGGGATCTCCTCTCTAATAACATCTAGAGGCCCCGTGAAGGGGGCGTGACTGTGGCCCTGCTTTTGTCTCAATTAGTCTGATGAATGCTGGCCTACTTTTTAGCCACACTAAGGTCACGGAGGCTCTCATGAAGACATCCGGGACCGAGAAACGTGTGAGATCGCAACTCGGCAACGAAAGAAAAGTTTGTGTTCTGAGGGGAAGTTTGCAGACCCCACCCTCAATCTGCTCTTAATGAAAACAGATGTGGGGCTGGGTGCTCAAACCTGAAACAGCTGGGAGAATTTCTATACGCTCCCGCTCCAAAAAAATGAAACTTTAAGCAAGAAACGGAAATCAAGAGTCGGGAAACCTGCCTGCGACTTGGTCTTGTCCAAACGCTCCATCATGCGGTCGCTGCTGCTGCGCTCCTCGCCGAGGTCTTCTTCCAGCTGACCGAGGCGTCCCTGAGGGGAGACGAACAGCGGGTGAGAGCGTCAGAGCAGCGCCTGACCCGCAAAGACCAGCCCGGGCCCCCGCGCTCGCCAGCGCAGGGGGCCTGAGTCACCTCCTGAGGCGTCGCAGGGAAGCCCGAGCACGCTCACGTGCTCACGACCACGGAGGTTGGAGAAACTGGTCTGGTAACTTTGTACGGTAAACACCAGCCTCTCCGGGTGGAAAGCAGAGTCAACAGTGAGCAAAGGCGCTCTGAAATGTTTTGTCATCAGAAAAACAAACAGTGCCGGCCGAGGCGCCAGTCAGCGGCGCCGTACCTGGCGGGAACGGGAGCGCACCAACGCTCGCAAAGCTGCGTCTCTGGCCCGCGATAGCGAGGCCATTCATGAGACTTCCTGTCAACATGCACTCCTTACACCACAGGGACAGGTTTTTAAGGGCGGCGGCACCTTCTTCACCTTCGTTTTGGGGGAAGAATATTAATTTTATATATTTGAACACCCTATTTATTTGGAATATTGCTAACTCTTATTCTTTTCGATGAAAACAGCGGTAAGATAACGTCTTTCCTGCACCGTCGTGCTGTCAGTGACTCCCGGTGTTTGTTTGTGTCTTCCTGTTTTTCTCCACTAAGCAACTTGGACATAAACGGTACGGAAGATTCAGAATATCGGAGCAGTGTGAGACCTCATGTATGTTATAATGTCTCACACTGCTCCGCTATCCTGAGTATTCCATTTTTTTTAACCAGATTGAACAGCAAAACTCAATCAAACGTTACGTGAAGTCATTTGTGTCTTCGAAATCAGAAATGTCCAACAGAAAAGACGCGACAGGGTCCCGTTTGGGACGCTGCAGAGCCGAGCTGTGGGACGCCAGCGTGCGACGCAGCAAGTGTGTGAACCGTGTGGAGTTTCAGAGACGCGTGCCTCCAGGAGTTTGACGTGGTGCTCTCTCTCCCCCGCTGCGGACGCGTTCCTCTCCTCCAGCTCCTCCGCCCTCTTCTCCAGCTGTCTGCACCTCTGCTGGGCCTCCTGCTGCTCCCTTTGACACCGCCGCAGATCCTCCTCCAGAGGAAGCAGCTGGACATGCAGGAGAGAGCAGGAAGGGCGTGAAGTCAGGCCAGCAGCTCCCAGGTTTGAACTCAGCCCACAACAATAACGCCAGAGCTGGGGGCCAATGTTTTTATCTTGTTTTATCTCAACCTAGCATGTGTTTTAGCGCCAGAGAGCAAAATAAAACAGCACCTCATCCTGCAGCTTGCTGGCTGCCTGTCGGGATCTCTCCAGCTCCGCGCCTTTCTCCTGCAGCTGGCGCCGCAGCTCGTCCAGCTCCCTCTGACTCCTCTGCCTGGCCTCGTCCACCTGGCTCTGCAGGACGTCTGTGGAGGCCTCACACTCCTCCATGATGCTGTTCATCTGGGAACACGCCGCAACAAAGAGCCTTCACACCCAGATAAGCAAGCAAAATGGACCATTTCAAGAAAATGCCATTGTCTCAGTAAATCACACTGAGGGGGGCTTGAGCAGAAACATCCCAGCAGAAGAAGATTTTCATCAGGAAAAACACACTTTTTCAACTTTGCTGCAGCAAACTTCTGCAGACTTGACTGTTTTAGCTGCTTCCGTCTTCAGGGTTGTTCAGGGACGTTCATGCCTTTCTCTGCGGCCCATAATCACCTTTCTCTGCAGCTGCTCAACCGTTCTGTCCTGCAGCCTCCTCTCGTCCTCCAGGTGTGTTTTTGTCTTCCACAGCTCCTCTGTTTGTCTCCTCTCCTCCTTCAGCTTCTCCTTTACCTCTCTGTGCTCGTGGTTTAGCCTAGCCAGCTTGCTCTGACGGAGGAAAAGAAAGGGCAATGCTGATCATCCGGTAATGAAGAGCACCTGACCCATGGATGTTTCTACGGCAACCTGACCCAAGTCTGACAAATCCGAGATGCTTGCTCACAGATCTCAGGGCTTGTAGATCTAACGGTGAACTTCTCGAGGGTAACCGTGAGCCCCGTCAGAGGCTAACGGCAGCTTCTCTTTACCTGCACCTCCTCCAGCCGAGACAGCAGCGTCTGGTTCGACTGACTCATCTCCTCCTCGCTTCTCCTGGCATCTCTCAGCGCCTCCTCCACCTGCTGCTTCTCTCTCTGAGGAATGTGGACACATTATAATCCCCAGGCGGAGGCAGAATGGGCCACCTGCTGGTGCCCCCGGTGTTTGTCACCTCCAGCTGCTTTGCTCTCTGCTCCAGAAGCCTCTCTGTGGTTTGGAGCTCCTGGACGGCGTGGTTCAGCTGATCCACCCTCAGGTTCTGGTCCTGCACCTTTCCCTTCAGCTGATCTCGCTGCAGGACCAGATCCTTCACCTGGGAATTAGCGGAGAGCCTCTCCTCCTCCGCCCTGGCCTTCTCTTGACCCAGCTGGACGTGGCCCTGCCAGACAGAAGGCAGCACTAACCAATAAATTGATTGCATTCACTCTTGTCTTTACAAATAAGACATATTCAGAAATATGCGCATCACCTCCTTAAAGAGATCAAACTCCCTGAGCAGCTTTTGGAACTCGTTCTCATATTCCTCCTTCAGAGCAGCCATGTACTGATCGTGGGTCTCCACCTCCTCCTTGAGTGCTCCCTTCAGGGCGTTGAGCTCCGTCTCCCTTTGCTGAAGAAGCTCCTCTTGCTCTTCCTTCTGCTGCAGCATCTCCTGACAGTCGCCGCGCAGCTGCGCCACATCCTGACGGACACGGTGCAACGTCTCTGCCCGACTCTACGTCTGCTGTGGCTCTGTGGAGCGTTCTTTACCTTCAGGAGGGCGTCTTTGTCCCGGTTTATGGACTCCGCCTTCTTCGCCTGGTCCAGCTCGTCGTGCATCTCGGACAGCTGCAGCTCGAGGTCCTTCATCTGGCTCTTGGATCGCTCCCTCTCCGCCTTCATTTGGGTCAACCTGACAACACACAAGTCAAATGCTACAAGCTAAAATCCTCACATCAGATCGTCAGAGGAGGATTCCAGAGCTGATGAAGTCCCACCATTATAAAAAACCATTTGGACTGGTTACAGTGGGACTGGAGGGTGTTTTTCTTGGTGGTTAAATGGGACATAGAGGCACAAACGAGCAGCGTAACTCAGATACTCTGTTGTGCTAAACTCGAGATAACCTCTCCTGGTGTAATTCTTGGCAAGACAGCAACATTCCTCTAAACGAGCGAGTCATTCTACCAATCAGATGCAGGAAACGTGAGCTAGAATGATGTAGAAATGGGATATTTCAGAGAAAAGAGCTGCAATGGTGGAGTGTTTGTGGAACTCCGCTCCTGTCGAGCTGACGGGATTTGCTTTCGTGGTGAGACTCACTCCTGTTTAGCCGCCTGGAGCTCAGCCTCCGCCTCTGCCAGTTTGCCCCTGAGCTTGCAGACCTCTTCCTGACTCTCGGCCAGCTCTTCCTGGAGTTTCTTCTTCTCCGTCCTGGCCTTTTCGCAGGCTTTGGCCAGAGTCTTTTCATTCTGCGCACGACAAGAGAGACTCTCGTCAGTCACGGGAGCGGGAAAGTGTGACGAATCTGCGGGACGCGACGGCACGACACCTCCATCTCAGTCTCCAGCTGCCGCTTCAAGTCAGACATTCCTTTTTCCAGGAATTCCTGCTTCTCTTGCAAAAGCTTCACCTCCGCTGCGTAATCCTAGAAGAAGATCGGGAGGGGGGGAGACATTCAGCAACAGAGTATCACCATTTCTGTCTCACAAGGACATCAACACGGGCAAACACACAAACATCTCATCCGGGACGCACCTTCTCCTCCTGCCCCTCCACACTTTCAGCAGTCTTCCACTTGATCTTGTTGACAGTTTCAAGCATGGAGGCAACTTTCCTCTCAGTCGTGGGGTCATCGTCGCGTCTGAGGGACAAGAAAAGCATTTGTTCATCCTGGTGACCAGACCTCCGCTGGGAGCTCTGCTTCAGCGGCTCGCGCTTCATGAAACACACCGACAGATCTCAAAACATCCCGCGTGACGAGGTTCGCGCTTCGCATTCCTGACGGCTGCGTGAGCGCACGCAGCTGCATCAGCACCCTCTTATCAGCCCGGGTGCACGCCACGTTCACAGCCGCGGGCGGATCGCTAAAACCTCCGCGGACCTTTCTGGAAATCTGCCCGTTCGGCGCTGCGGCCGCATATGAAAACAAACGAGGGGTTTGAGTCCAGCCCAGTCGGCTCTGACATCAGCACAAACCCCGGAGACGCTCACCCGTTTCTGAGGTAAGTGAAGAGGATCTGCTTGGTTGCGTCCTCGGGCGGGTCCACTGGCAGTTCTTGCTGCCCTTTCAGGAGATCAGGAGTGACCTGGTTAGAGAACATCCTGCAAATCAATGCGCTCCTTTAGAATGCGAGTG
>BJFM01001406.1:109482-121822 GCA_016586285.1 Arothron firmamentum
TTTCATTGGAGTCGCCGGTCCGGTCGCCGCCCGATGGGAAGGCTGAAGGTTTCTCTGCGCCCCGACGCAACGGTGACGCGCGCGGAGATGCCGCCTCTCGTCCGTTGGCTTCTTTCGACAGCAGGCTGACCGTCTTTTCCTCCTTCTTCTTCTTTGCCAGGGAGGTCTGTCCGCCCAGGAGGCGAGCCCTGGCTGACCCCGGCGGGTACATCCCGCCTGCGGTTTCGGCCCCGGTGCCCCTCAGAGACGAGGCCCTGCTGGAGGAGGAGGAGGAGGATGACGAGTCTGAAGCCCGGCTGCTGTCCAAGCTGCGTGACCTCTGACACTGCTGTGGGTGCAGCCTGTTCCGCGGGCCCCCCCTGCCCCTCCGCTGGCTGCTGTTGAACTGGCTAATGAGCTGCCCCACAGATAAGATGGCCTCTGTCTCCACGGCGTTTGCCGGCCTCGCAGGGAGTTGTCGACCTACAGACGGAGCCTTGGCCTCAGATTCCTCGCCTGTCAGGTCCTCCGGGCCCTCGGCAGGCAAAGGTATCCTGGGTTTGTTGGCAGGAGCAGGCTGGCCCGTCTTGAACTGCTCGGGTCCATCTGCTGTAGCCGCTGAGGGAAGGAAGTTCAGGCTGTTACACCGGGGGTCATAAGGGCGCAGAATCTCCGGGTGTTTCTGGTAATGCAGCATGGAGGAAGCTGCAGTGGGCCGTGACTCGGGCGGAGAGCGTCTTTCATCCACAGACCTCCTCAGCATGTCTGGATTACACCCTGCCTGGTGAGTGATGGCAGACACGTCTCTGTGGCTCTCCGGGCCAGCGCTGTTAAGAACCACGTACGGCTGACCTTTGAACCCCTGGACCTGGACCCGGACCCCAAACAGGCCGTCGTGGCTGCCGGTGGGACCGTGCTGCAGTCTGTGAGACTCCATCCTGACTCAACGCTGACTTCAAAGACCAACTGGTGGGAAAAAAGGAGACGGTGAAGAAGGTGGGCCGGAGCGGGAGCTGATGCATCAGGTTTGTCAAGCTGCATATTTACACAACACAGAGGTAAAGGTAGAGCTACACCAGCGCACAGATAACCAGGTAGCTCCTCACACAGCTGCACTCTGGGAAACGCAGGGGGGAAAAAAAAGAAAAAAACAAGAAATGGATCTTAACAAGCACCCGATATTGCTGTGCAATGAAAACAGCCACCCCTGTGTGCTCCCGACAGGGTACTATTGTACAGCCAAAACTGAGACAGCTGCATGACGACTACGACTGACTGGGACCTCCGAGGTGGCGTCACCCACTCGGTGGATTAACGCTCGAGGAAAATGTCCACAAACAGTCTACTGTCAGGCAGCAAAAGCACCATCTCACCATTCCAGGCTCTTCTCACTTTCAGGGGCTGATTAGTTATTAAAGGACATACTGTATATGACATAAATGCGAGATCTATATGTCCAATACAAACACGCATGTCATGTATTCTGAATCTAAATATTAAAAATGACTACTGCTATTATTAATAAAATAGTAATAATAATGTGATTACTCCGTCTATTAAAAATAAACATCTTAAAATGTAATTACTCAGCCTAAACAAATTGTAATTGTCAATAAATGCGCTGTTCTGTGAGCAGTTTTATTGTAATGTTATTTAAGTGGGATTTCAAATACGATGGAATCCTTTAAGGCGCATCTGCCTTAATTTGATGATGATAAATTCGGAATGTTCAGTTTTAAACAACCTGGCTACAGCTGTGAAGCGCACGGCTTTGCTTGGAAACAGAAAACAATGTACTTTTTTTTTGACACTTGAGTATTTCGAGCAGATAAAGTAAAGTTGGTGGAGAAAGCTGAAGGTGCGCTGGAGGTGCTGCGGCGCGCCGCAGATTGGCTCTAGAAAACGTAGACTTTAAACGTAGACGACTTTAATGGAGATAAAATATCTACACATACTGAAGAGATCTAGAAAGCAAACTTACCGGCTGTGCGTCCAGTCTGAGCGCTGACCAGAGTCCTCCACCCCTCCGCCTCCACCTCCACCCCTCCGCCCGGAGATGACCGTCCTCCGGGAGGCGTTCACGGACCCTCCGGGAGGCGTTCACGGACCCTCCGCCAGATTTTCTGATCACGTGATCGTCCCTACGATAACAAACACTGAAAGCGCACCAGTGAGAGTGAGATACACGGCGACGTCTATCCAGTCTTTATAGTCGTTCTTACGAATGATTGTTTTCCGTTTTGAAATGCTTCAGGAGAGGATTTTCCCCGAGTTTATTTCAAATAAGCCCACTTCCTCCCATTGTACCAGAGTGAAGCCACTTGGCCAAGCAACACGGAGGCTGCCATCGCGTGCTGGTGACGTCATTTCCAGCCAGACAATAACTGCTTGGAAAAGAAAATATCAGCAATATCCAGCAGCATGAAAAGACTTCTAAGTAGAAAAATATATGAGATCTCTGGGTTTTCAGTTGTTCCTCCTTTGTTGCGGCAGAAGGAGGCTAGTATAATGCAACAGTATGATCATTATAGCATAATAATTATTGTGACTACGAATGTATAACAAAGATAAAGAGTGTTAATAATTAATTGTTGCATTGGATGACAGGTGATTTGAGATCACTGCAGTTTGCAGGGAGACGTGAGGCAGCTGTTTCAGATAACTTTTGGAAATGTGAACTTGCGGGCCATGTTTCTTGCCTGTTACAGATGACTGGGACAGTTTGCTACATTACAGATGTTGGTCAGCTGTGGCAGATGTTAATTAGCAGTGGCAGCAGCAGACATTTGCGGCAGATGGATATCTGTGCTAACATGTAGTTCATAGTGGAAGATGGCAAAGTCAGCAGCTGGTTTATTGTGGTATTTTATAATCACGTCATTCTGTTTTGAACCCTTAAAGGCCTTTAAATGTCAGGACGTGATTGTAGGCAGTAGATCACCACAATAACTGAATTAATGACTGATAGCTGACAGAAAGGGACTCAAATGTTTTGGAAGAAAAAAAAAGAAAAACAAATGTTTATTGCTACATTATGATTTTGACACATGCCTGCAGACTACTTCAAACTGTACACATCTCGTACATGTTATGATTGTTGTATTTCATCTTATTTATTATTGTTTAGCATCATGATTTGCCAGAAGACCTCACTTAGGTTATAATACTGCTCAGGTATGCGGTACACCTAGAAAAACTACACAAAAAGAGATTCCTCTGTAAAGTTCAGAGCGACAAAAGTAAATGCAGACATTATGAAAGTCACAGTACTGGTATAAAAGATAAGTTACATAACTTAGAAAAAACTGAACTCTTTAAAAACTCAAACATGCAGAGCTTCAACTACATCTGGAGAGCCTTAATTACACTGAGAGGAAGTCGGAGTCGGTCCACAAGCGTGTCATGAAGAAGAACACAAATTGGTCATAAATACACAAATAACAGATGATGCCCACGTAATGAAGAACATTCTTAAAGGTCTCTTCATTCATAGAACACATGCACGCACACACACACACACTCACACACACACACACACGCACGCGCACACAAATGTCCTCAGATGCACTTTAAAAGTAAATAACATCACCCATTCAGATATACTGTTATAAGACAGATAATCAATAAATATACAAAATACTGTATGTACAAAACATCTGCAGTTTACAATGCATTTGTCTGTCACAAGAAAACTTTAGGCACAAGTTAGAAGTCTGTTTGGGGGGTCAGGAGGTGATTGTTCCGCTGCATCACAGCTCAGCAGAGAGGTCGACGTCTCTGCCGGAAGTCCAAGACATCTGGATGCTCCTGGGTTCTCCTTCCATCGGAATTAAAGACACAGCAAAGTCAGAAAACAACAGGAAATCTAAACGCTCTTTTCTAAGTCTGTTTCACATCTGCAGGATTGCTTTTGAAGACTTACATGTGTGATGATGTCATCGTCACATGATCAGAGGAGGCCCATGGGGTTTGCCGGGTCTGTGAGATTGGGGTGAAAAGCGAGATGCATGGACTGAGGGTCCGTCATGACTGCAGACGCCTTCTCTTCCTCTCTCCTCCGCAGACACGCTGCCTTTGGGTTCAGGTTCCTCTCTGTGGGATAAATGTAAGTTTACCCTGCTTGGCTCCAAATAATGGTGGTCTCCTGTTATTTATTGCCATCGTTGTTTTGCCTTGACCTCTGACTTGTTGCTCCAGGCTGAGGATCACCGCCACAGCCTGATGCAGCACCAGCAGCTTGGTCTGTGGCTTCTCGCTCTTCAGATGCAGCTGACACATGTGACCCAGCTCCTTGAAGGCCTCGTTGATGTCCCGCACGCGCAGGCGTTCACGGGCGTTGTTGGCCATCCTCCGCTCGCGCTCGCGCTCGGCCTTCTGCTCCGGGCTCAGGTCCTCGTCTTCATGGATGCTACATCAGCAAAACAGGCCATATTCCGTTAGAATGATTTATTCTTTCTAAATAATGACTCTTATATTAAATTCCAAAACTGGTCCTTTGTGGAAGTAGTATTGCTTAAGAATTAGTCAGGCTTGAATGAAATTAGAGATTGTTGTTTTTAAAAGGCGTTGTGCTGGATATTCTGGGGATTTGTGTGCCCTCTTCTGGACACCGAGACAACTGCAGGGTATTAAATCACATCTAATCAAATAAAACCTAAATTTGAATTGTAAATTATCATCTTTAAGGTCAATGCAATTAAACTGTACGAAATTTAAGTTTAGTAAAACAAAATTAATTAAAATGCACATACAATTGTTTATAGAACATTAACTGTCGTGAACATTTAAAACAGAGAAGTGGACTTTGGATTAATCTGTATTTGTCCAAGTGAAATTGTAGCTGGAGGGTCATCCACATGCATCAACATCATTATCTTCAAGTAGAACTGGATAAAAAGAAAACATGCACTCCAGCTTCAGAGCTGATATCAGGAATTAGACTGTCCTGAAGTGACCTCGGCCAAAACACCAGGACTCTAAGAACATCTACTGCACTCTTTGTTCCTCTTTGTATTTAATGAATTCATGCAACTTAATGCAACAGAAGAAATACAGGATGCAGATAAATCAGCTTTCTGGCCACAGCTGCCCTCCTCAGCAGGAGGTCTGACGGTATTTTAATGACAGAACTTAGGAAGAAAGCCTGGACTTGTGTCTGAGCGAGGGATTTTGTGTGTTTTGTTTGGGTTTCTTTTCGCCACTGTAGCCAACGCCGCAATTCTTTTGACCTCTCACCCTGTTTGTTGGCCTCTTACCTGTCCCCTTGGCTGTTCTCTCCCTGCGTTTTTTGCTCGCCCTCCTCGTCCGACCTCTGGCTGTCAGAGCTGTGACCCTGACTGGTCTGGCTCATCTCTTCCCCGTTTTCCATCTTCAGGTCCAGATTTCCATGATGTCCCAGACCAGCTATGAAACACACACACACACACACACACACACACACACACACACACACACACACACAGAAAACATTTATACACGTTAGCCATGACAGCCGATAGTTTCTTAACATTTCTTAGCTTGTGGATAAACATATATTGGCGATGAAAGTTGCAAAGGAGACGTGATGCTGCAGAAAAAGGAGGGGAAATGGTGCCTTATGACTTGCCTCTGCCTCCACCTTGCACAGGCTGAAGCATGGCCCTCTGTCTGCCCGGGTACGGGTGGCCATTTTGCGTGCGGCTCTGGAAGTGGTTGTTGTTCAGTGGGAGACCGTCGACCTTGGTGACACAGAAGAGCGCGGTGAGCCGCTTGCGTGTTCCCGGGACAGCGCTCGGATCCGCCAATGGAAAAGAAGTTGTGAACCCAAGACCTGCCCCCTCCCCGAGCGTTCGGCTATCTCCCTCGCTTTACAGAATTAATTTAATCTCGGGCAATCTTAATCCATCCCTTAAAACTACTATATGCCTCCTAAACATACCACTAATTCTCTTCAGGAATGATTCTCCAGCCGACACATCATTAGAAAAAAAAAAAAAAAGTGAGAGAATTTAATACCCTCCACCCTCTTCCCCAAAGGATTAGACTAAAAACCCCTTTCCCTTGCATATACTTCCACTCCAGCTGGGCTAAAATCCCCTGGTTTGCTGAAAGGGAAACATGCTGGAATGGGAGGGCACGATGCAGGCGTCCCCCGTTAGCCCAGTGTGAAATTAAAGTCCACACATGCTCTCCGATCTGCCCATTATGCTCAGTTTCCTATTTCAAGGACGACATTAACACGACAAAAACACGCAGGCCCGAGGGGTTGGAAAATTCCTGAAACTTAATACAGGCACGCACGTACGCCGTACACGCACGCAACAGCAATGTCCACACACTCTGCCCGCTCCTTCCTTAAATACTTCACAGAAGTGTGTGTGTTCACCATGGCTGGAGGGTGACAGGTGAGCGGCAGGCCGCTGGCGGATTCCGGGTGGCCGTGGTGGCTGTGGCTGACCAGGCCGTGGATGTGGTCGGGCAGGCCGGCGGTGGGGCCCACGGCGTGGTTCCTCAGGACGTGGATCACGTCGTCCAGCCGGTCCAGCCGGTCCTCCACCTGAGACTGCAGAAATCCAGAGCTGAGTCTGAGCTCATGGTGCGTTTGCTGCGCTGGGAAAACTGGCGCGCTGGCCAGTCACCACCTCCGAGGACCACAGCTAGCCTGGCTCTGATTCCTGGCGAGGTGTGCTGACTTCCTGTGTCATGCCGTGGCCTAACAGCTGCCACCAAACATTAGGAAACACAGAAATCTCCAACTAGCTGAGCGTTTTTACACACTCAGGCCGTTATTGAGACCCCGCCGTCCACCCGGACGCGTGGAATTAGCAACAACGCGGCACGATGAAAGCAGCATTTTTGGTTTTTAGAATTGTTTTTGGAATTGAGTCGCACAGTTTTCTTTACCAGTGATATTAGCGAAGACTCGTAGTGGGGTGAGACGGGTGCCTGAGCTGCGCTCCGGGGCCACAGGCCGTTCCCTGAGGGCACAGAAACACGGAATCAGCCTCCAGCGGTGGCGTTCCGCCCCGAGCGGCAGACCGGCTCTTACCCGCGGGTTCGGCAGCGTTCTGCAGCGGGGACGGGGACCTCGCCGGCGTGGAGGAGCTGGAGGGAAAGCTGCTGCTCGTGTGATCTGGTGAGTAAATCTGGTTGTAGGTGGAAGGGGTGCGGGTGGGGGTGGGGGCAGAAGATGGATCATTTTCGAGGCAAACCTTGTCATTTCTGTATAAGCCCCTACAGCTGCTGCCACCGCCTCATAACCCCAGCTCAGCTCATCAATTCTGCTTATTTTACTCGTCAGCAGCCAATAAAAACTCCAGCGCTGCTTCGTTATTGCACGCCAGTCTGTAGCTGGCGAGGCCAAACAACTATTTCCTTTGGTATGACGCCTCTGGGGCTCTACCAGCTCGGGTTTATGCCCCGGCCTGACTGTTAAAACACACTAAAACATATATATGAGCTGAAGGTGCCTCCCACTTACAGAAGCCAGAGCTTTGCCCAAAGTATCGCCCGTCTGTGACCCTGCAGAGACGTTTCTGTGGCTGCCTGAGACTGAAAAAAAACAAAAAACAAAACCAAATTCTCAGTCAGACGTGACAGTAAAATGTGTCCAGAGGGATCTAAAGAAGAAGCGTTTTACTCACTTGTTGAGTTCTCCGAGGGGTTGAGCACACCGTTGCGGTGAAAGGTGGACATTGGCGGGAGGGCCCGGTTGATGTCAGCGGCCATGACTGAGTGTGGAGGGTAGTCCTGAGCAGTAAACAAGCACGGTTAATCCTCCGGGGGGGCTTAAAAGTGCCGCGTTGACAATATCCAGCCTCCTGGCGGTAAATCTCACCATGTGATTGTGCGTGGGCTGCAGGTTGTTGTAGCCCCCCGGCTGCGTTTGGTGGGTCGTGGCCGCTCCCAGCGCGCCTTCATAGCCCTGCTGGTTCAGCCCGTTTACGGCGCTCCAGATGTCGGGAGAATTGCTCGTCCCCTCTGAAACGGATAACGATATGTTCCAGGCCGCACAGGAGCAGCATCCCAAGCAGCCGCGCAGCCTTAAAGTGGCCTCGTAGGGTAACAATGAAGGACTTTACCGCTGAATCAGTGATTGGCCGGCGTTCTTTTATCAAACCGACCTGACATCATCTGACACTTTATCGGATTTATGGCCCTTTAACTGCCCTGTGAATCACATGACTGAATCATCTCCATTCTACCCTCTATCAGCAGCTTGATGGTGGACATTTGGTCTTCTTTAATGTTCCAGCCTGGGCTTTTTATTGTGAATAATGCTCTAGAATATTGGATGAAGGCATGTAAAAACACATTTAGCTCTCTGATAAAGCGGTTTTTTTTGTGTGTGTGATCCCACTGCTATCTGCCACCGGGGCATTAATATTTTATCTCTGTTGTTCTTCTGTGTGCGTTTGCCTTGTGGCTCTTTATTTTGCGTGCGGTGCAGCCAGCCTTGCATGATCGGGAGCTGCTGCGATTTACGTGGATGAGTAGACAGTCAGAGACGCTAACGGGAGTTGAGGATCGTGTCAGAGAACAGATGCAAGCGGACGGAGGTTCACTCTGGAATGTCGGAGCTCACCAAAGAAGGTGCTAGCCAAGACGTTGCCGGGGGCCTTGATGGATGGATGGAGATGGTTCTGGTTGATGTCGTCATTGGCTGGAGACTGTCCATAAACCTGAGAGAGAGAGAGAGCTTGTTTATGAGCCATGTCGGGACACTCCGAGGCATAAATAATGCATAAAAACAGTGTGTCTGCGTCCCTTAGATTAATGTCACGAGAGTGCACGGTGAAGAAACGGCATTACGGAGACAAAGCAGAGGGCTGATGCACACTTAGAGCTATTGCGATAATCCATAAGCTGCAGATCCATGCACCTCCTCATCCGGCTTTAGGAACCATTCACCATGAGAAATCCCCCCCGTCTAATCGTGATCAGGTTTGACTGGCATGGGAGGACTAGGATGCAGCTCTCAAGTACAATTACATTACAGGCCTCCTAATATTCAGAGAAATGAGTCCCGGCCTAATGATCCCGTCCTGAAGGAAGAGGTGAAATAGAAAACAGATCTCAGATTAAACTAAACACGCTTTCCTTTTTTCCCCCCCCTCTTTTAATTGTAAAACAGACTGCTCGAACCTGCACATATGCAAAGGAAACACGCTAACACATGCTCACACCCTCCAACACACCAAGAGGTCTGGGCTGCACCTGCACATCCCTCCATCGCTTTGATGTGCCCCAGGAAATGAAAATAAACCTCCCTGTGCAGCATCAATGGGGTGTCAGTTACCCAGACGACAAGTTCTGTAAAGCAGGCTAATAAAGACTCTCTTGAGTATGCTCCAGTCTCACACACACACACACACACACACACTCACACAAGGCCTGCACACACTTAAGCGCACACACGCAGCCGTGACCCTGGCTGGCACGAGTCCCATGGTGATTGCGGGCTAGGCCAAACAGAGGAGCCCCTGCCGACACTGGGCCCGTCTGAGCCTCCGTGGGCAGCATATGGCGCAGGATAAAGCCAATTGTCCTCCTTACCATCAGCATAGCAGGCGACCCGTTAATAATGGTCACACCCCCGCCCCAGCACGCCCTCTCTGGCCCCCGCTGGAGAGGGGCCGTCACCATGGCATCCTCTGTTAGCGTAGCATTGATTTAGAACCCATCAATCATGCGATCACAAATGATAAGAAAATTAGGACCACAACAAAGACAATTCAGTTCCTTTAAATCTTCTTATTTGCCCGAATGACACATTTAAATCAAAATACATGTTTTTAGAGATTTATCCCCTTTCCCCCCCAAAATCTATAGATGCTGTGAAGAGCCACAGCCGCAGTGTTTGCCTTTTAGAGGTGCACGGAGCATTATCGTGCTAGATGAGGGAAATATCAACTTGCTATTCAGGGCCGGTGCCGAGCTCCACCATGGCCATCTCCAGCCACATGCAACCAATTTTCTGCCTCTGTGATCCACGATGTCTGGATATGGTTAGTCTCCCAGAGATCAAAGCAGCCTTTGATAATGGCTGCAGCGGTGGAGGGACTGCTCCAACGCGGCAGCGTTAAATCAAACAGAAATAGCGGCAATCTGCTTCATGTCAAGATGTTCTCTGCTGCTAGACTTGACTGCACCGCCGCTCGGCCCCGACGGGAAGCGGAGTCTCGCCGCTGCGTGTTTGTCAACATCAAAGGGCGAGTGAGTGGAGAGAGTGGCGGAAATCTGGGGCCCAGCCCCGTTGTTGCAGATATTCTGGCGAGCTTCGATCACAGGCTGGGAAACTGGATCCAAAAAGAGAAGCAGTTTATTCTGTTTCTCTAACATGCCAACAACTTCACACATTCAGCAAACGACAACATACGACCCCTCACATCACCCTGCACACACACACACACACACACACACACACACACACACACACACACACAACATTGTACAGCTCCCAACTTTGTGCACAAACAGGAATCTTCGTCTCTGACATTCTCTTCCAAAAGACTGAGGAGGTGTTAGATTGCAGCACCAACTTTTACCCAGGTGACACGTGCGCGTGTTCGCAACTCTGTCGGAAAACTGGTGGGAAACGAGTGTTTCATCGATCACCAAACAGGGAGAGCATCTCCAGAGCGGCGCAGCTGCATCTTTTGTCAAACGGGGACAGTGGCGGCCACTGTCAACCCCTTTAGGAGGGGAATGAACAGAGGAAGAAAGAAAGAAAGTACTCACCGGCTTCATGTTGTAGCAGTACATGAGCGAGCTGTTGCCTGCGCCTGACACAGGGTGAGCACAGTACATAACTCTGCGTGGATCAGAGCGACACTCCAGGCTGACAGCACAGTCCACACTGCTGCCTCTTCTCCTGACTCTCTACTCATGTGCACGTAACCCACATGCACTCCTTCCTCTAACCTTCCCCTGCTGGCCATGCAGCTACCCAGCAGACAACTTATGCAAATCAGGGCTGGACCATTGCAGCAGCAGAGGGGTGGATGCTGGCTGATCCTGCCAGCCTGGGTCGGACCAAGCAGCTTCTTCTTGTTTGTTTGTTTGTTTGTTTGTTTGTTTTTTTAAGGTCATTCGCTCAGAGCATCACCTGGATCTGAATGTGGCTGCATTTCATACTAATTGACCGTTTACTGTGGGAATTTTCATCATAAAAACGTAATTTAAAGGGAATTTCCCCCCCACATGTGATCACACAGCTTGACCACAGCCTCCAGTGTGGGCCGCATGTTTTACTCTTCAGCTGTCTTTTCAGCCCTGATCTATCTGTCAAATTGTCCCTCCTCAGGACCAAAGAGTGGACGTCAGGGCCAGCCTCCGGCGGGGACCTGCAGCCATGACGCGGTGCAGCTAATCCGGTCTTACTCAGGTAATGGTTTCCAGTAAAGACCAATCACGGCACCCTCGTCTGCCCCACATTCACAAATAGAGCTAAGTCTTGGGTTGGAGGCACGTGTGGCGTGGCGTGGCGTGGCGTGGCGTGGCGTGCTGCGAGCAGAGAGGTTAGAAGTTATTTATACAGTAGACGTCTGGGTGAGGAGCTCAAGAAGGAAAAAAGAGTCCCAACAGTCAGACTTCCTGGGAGGTAAATCTCTGTCTGCAGCTGACGCTGACCTACTGGCTGGGCAGATGCTCCACTTATACCTACGTTGTGTGTTATTTTTGTTTTCTTTACGTCAGAAGTCAGCAACACAATCAAAGGTGTGTGTTTTTGCAGTTGCTTCTTTGATTCCCCCCCCAAATTATTGCAAGATAGGAAACAAAAGAATCTATCTATCTTTGAAATTATTCTTGAATATTTCTGTGGGAACTTACAACAGTAGAACACACACAATAGTGTAAAAATGAGCATCAAGGTTGTGTTTTAGTCAGACTAATAAAATTAAGTGGGGGAGCTAAATAATAGTTAATAATTGTAATATTAAACATTTAAGTAACACAAGAAAAACTATCAAGTAATGATTTGTAGGCTGTTATCAGTTTCTTCAGTGTAAACTACTGAATTTAATGTGAAACGGTCCTTTGTGTGACTGCACTGATCTGAGGTTCTGGACTGATCTGAGGTCAGTGACGCGTCCTCAGCGGGTTTCTGCAGGTGAGCAGTCACAGGCTAATCCTGAAGATCCAGAGGTAACTGGGTCAGCAGGTCAGCCTCTCTGGGCCCGCCAAAGTCTCGCTTTCTTTTTTTAACACCTGAGATGAAAAAAAACCCCCCACGAAAATAAAAGAAAAAAGAGTGTAGCTGCTTTAACGGAATGACCTTTTCCCTCTGACAGAGATCAGTTTTCCTATCTCTCCCTCTCTCTCTCTCTCTCTCACACACACACACACACACACACACACACACACACACACACACACACAC
>BJFM01001406.1:125218-139831 GCA_016586285.1 Arothron firmamentum
AGACAGACAGACAGACAGACTGTTTTTATATTAACAGTATCGTTAATTGTAGCTTTAAGGTAGTTTTTTTTTTTTTAATTTAGTCATAGTAGTTATTTCTTTATTTTTTACTTTGCTGCACCATGGGACTGGGGGGCCTGTAATTTCATTTATGCTCTAAATCGAGCATGTATAGCATATTTGTCTAATAAAGCTGACTTTGAGTTTTGATGGATAAGTCTGATGTGCTAAAGATAAGAAAAAAGAAAATTATAGTAACGTGAACTGTAGACAAGGCCTAATTGCATGTAATGTAAAATGTGCGAAAACACAGGTGTTTTTTTTTTTTTTTTACTTTCACTGAGAGGACTTGATTTGTTATGATGTAATACTTTAACGGCGAAGATTCGACAAAGACTCGTGATTTTATTTTGACAGCAGAATCGCTCCCCACTTCCGGCGCTTTCTGCGGTTCCTGCCGGTAGCTTGACGCAGGCAGCTCGTCCGTAGCTGCTGCTGGCTGCTGCAGGCGTGCTATTTGCGGCAGCGGCGAGATCTCTGCGAAATGTCTTTTGTATTCCCGGGTGCTTTTTTCCCCTTTTCTTTTCTTTTGCGTTTTGCGAGGGTCAGATCACAGCGTTTGTAGCCATGCCGTGCGGTGGATTCAGCGGGCTGTCCTAGCTGACTGAGCCGCTCCAGCAGCGGTGGGTCCGGTGCAGTGCACAGCCGGGGATGAGGCCTACTTGTTAAAGCTCCCCCACCACCCCTCCATCGCGATGGCTGATGATCAACAACAACCTGGTCAGAAGCCTGCCTCGGGATTAGGCTCTCTTCCAGCGCTGGTGCCAGGACTCCAGGGGCCCGAGGCTAACGCTTTACAGTTCAAAATAAAGAATTCGATTTGGTAAGGATGAGCGCGACCCCCGGGCAGCGGCACGGTCCTTTCCGCTAGCCGTAGCTTTATAATTAGCGTGTCTAGCTTCTGGAGAGGCAGGGAGGATGTGAGCTGCACAAAGCGGCCGAAAACAACACGGCTGCTCCCACGGAGAGGGTGCACGTTTGCACCCAAACACGACAGCAGCCGGGAAGGCCACGCTGTCTGCCGCCTGGCTATGCATCAATAACGCCTTCACGACGGGGGCTGGTGCAGCCGCTGGCACCGGGATGACTAGCATGGAGCCGCAGGAGGCCATGTGATAGATGAGCGGGTCCGGCGGCGGAGCCGATGCTCCCGCTGACAGGTGTCACGACGGACACACTGATTTAACGCCACAAGGCAAACGTCCCAACGCGGTGTGCGTTCTGCTTATTACGGGTTTATTACTAGCCTGTGGCTCCCCATCGGCCTGCAGGTGACGTTTTACTGCACGTCTGATCAGGTGCGTTAATATGTTGCACAGAAGCGTTAGAAGGAGACACAAATGTGTCCACCAGCGCACGATTAGTGCTTCACATGCGCGAGTGTTTGGTGAGCAGGCCCTGTTTTATTACACTTTTAGCAATTACCGAGTACTAGTAGTAATAATGTATCATATTACTTTTTTTTCCCTTTTTTTTTTTTTTTTAGCTTTTTAAACATTACCACATCCTCATTTATACAATTCTTAGTATATTTAATATGCATCTTTTACCTGCTTTCACTTTTGTTCATCTGTTGGCTGGTATGTGGTATTCTGTACCTAAATTGAATTCCATTTAGCTCTTTCAGGGTATGGGAAAAATATTTAATCTGATTAGAGGCCCATAAATCAAAAACTCTCAGTGACATGTAACCATATGTCAATCATGATTAAAATGCAACACTTGACCTTCATTTATGTAGCATACAACCACAGAAAAGACAATAAAGAAGTACACACCTTTGTTTTTCCTCTATATAAGCCAAAACTCTGGTGCAAGCTGTAGTTTTTAACACTTTTCAGCATTTTTAAGACTATAATCCACTCTGTTTTGAGTCTTTGTCACACAAATTCTGTACGTTCTCGAGGCTGAGCAAGCGGGGTGTGTAAGAGCAGCCAGATGCAGGAAGGATGTTGTGGATGTTGTGAAAATGGTAAATGTTTGCTGTGCAGACTTGGCGGCAGCTCGAAGCAAACAGCCAAAACAAAACCTGAGAGGCCTCAAGTCTTTGAATTCCCTGAAATGGCCCAGCTGAAGCTCGGCCATGAACTTTGAGAAACAGCTGTGGGGAAACTCATCCAGCACCGAGTGTGTTTGTAACAAGATCATCCAGGAGAAACAAACAAAGCAGCTGCTACACACACTGACCGAGAAGTTTGCGTCAGTTCTAAAGCAATGTTTAGAGTTTTTATACACTGTTTAATGTGTTTCCATTTATAGTGTAATGACAAGATAATAACAAGATGTTGTCTCGATGTGTTGGTCTCATTGCAGCAAATCTGTACAATCAAAAGTGGACAGCATATTGGTGAGTATCCAAAAAATATTCTCCTGCTTCATTGTTCCGTCATTGTTGTCGGAGAAATCACATGTAACTCTTGTTGATGGATCCCAGTAACTGAGCTTTGATTATTGTAAATAATGAGTTTTGTCTGCAGGGCTGCACCAAAAACAATGTTTTCTTCGTGTCTACATTACGTAATAGCTACAAAAACAGGCTTTATGGATGAGCACATTCGCACATTTTGCTAGCCTCTACAAACTCAGATTTACTGTATCTCAAAAACATCTATTTATACACATTTTTGGTCCCGCTCCTTCAGTTTGGCAACAAAGTCTTGTCAGAGGCATCAAAACTACAGATCTTTTTTAGTATCAGCGGACAGATTTAGTTCCTTTTCCTCTGCTTTTTCTGATAAAATACAACCATTTGACACATCAGATAAAGTAAGTACGGACAGGGTGCCTTTATTATTATTATTATTATTATTATTAGTAGTAGTATAATCCCTTCATTACTGCACATACAACAGAACAAAGATAAATAAATAAAGATATAAATAAAAGCAGAATTTTATGGCTCAAAACAATCTAATTTGCTGAATTCAGATTTAATTAGACCTATTTTTGTTGTCCTTAACATAATCGCCAGGGGGCGCTGCTGAACAAACAACATTTTTTAAATACAGTGACCCCTCATTTACCTTCTGAAACCCCCCCGAAATAGAGACCTGTTTGCTATTCAAATACGGTACATGTCACGGCCTCATCATCCCTCCTCGTGATCTTTATAAACGCACACAGCGCGGACGCAGCCGATAAATTGCCAGACAGCAGAAATCAGTCCGAATCGCGACGCACCGCACCCGGTGTAAACCCGCCTCACCCCCAAAAATAGAGGACGTTTGGTCATGGAGAAAAATCTGCGAAACAGCGAAGTGAACCGCGTTACAGCGAGGGTTCACTGTAATGTAAAACAAAGGCACCGATCTGAGTAGAGAAGGAACAAGTGTGGTAAATAAGCTTTATTCAGCGCTCATTGGCTGACTTCATTCAAATGTTGGTTGCTGTAGCAACAAAGAGCCAAATAGAATAAAGCCAGGTAGAATGATCAGACCTTCTTCGGTGGGTTTGCTTTTAATGCATTCTGTTATTCTGAATTGTCCTTCTGCACCTGTGTCATATTTTCTGCAGCAAGATGTTGAGAAGTTTACAGACATCGAAAAGCTCTACCTCTACCTGAAGTTGCCTTCTGGTCCCAGCAGTGGCAATGACAAAAGGTACATTTCATCCAGGTCTGCTGCTTTGCTTTTGTCTTACACCCCTGAAAGGTCGCCCCTCTGTTAGTCCCACATCAGGGTTCAAGTCTTCCAGGGTGCAGAAGTTCTCAAATTTAGCACAGCCGTTAAAGCAGATAAAGGTTCTAGGTTAGCCTTTACTCTTTACGCTTGAGCAGCGCAAGCAGTTGTTTCATCTACGGAATCACAGACTTTAACTCAATAGCCTCTCCTCCCCTCAGACCAGCAGGTGGCAGCAACCCTCAATCGCTTCCTGATCAGCATCCTGCAGGCTGCGGATGCTTAAAGTTTTATGTCTGCTGACTCAAGTTTAGAGGGGTTTTGTTTGTATTGGTGATGATCTATCATCCCAAAACACGTTAAACAGAAAACGTAACTCCGGGTTGGGTTTTGAAGCAGTTTGTTTCCTCATATTTGCTTATCACACCTCTAACTTTGCCCAGTTGGGCTGAGAACGCTCCCAGTTTGCCACTACCAGATGCTGGTATTAAAATTCCTGCATTAGCAGGAAGTGGTGTGCAAAACACTGCCCCAGCAGAGATGTTTGATTTTGTGTTTCACATCCATTTTAGTGATCAGAGTTCCATGTCATCAAGCCGTACTCAACAGATGTATGCGTTCAACTGGATAAGGAACCACCTAGAAGAGCACCAAGAAACTTCCCTCCCAAAGCAAGAGGTGTATGATGAATACAAGTGAGTGTGTGGAGTCACAGCACAGAGGCTGTTTAATCCAGCCGTGTGTTGGTGTGTTATTCTGATGGATTGTGCTCTTTTTGTAGGAGCTATTGTGACAATCTGGGCTACAATCCCCTGAGTGCAGCAGACTTTGGAAAGATCATGAAGAACGTCTTTCCTACCATGAAAGCACGTCGACTGGGCATGAGGGGAAAATCAAAATATCCTTTTCCGTTTCTGATAACTGTCAGCCAAGTCTTCCTGTGAGCTGTGTCACAGTAGACGTCTCGGTTGAAGACGGCAGGGGTCTAAAAACGTGGACATTGTAGCCCTGCGTAGCCGCTGATGAGCGTCCTTCTGTCAGAAGCCTTAACTCCTGCTCACATACTGTTACAGCGGTTTGAGGAAAAAAGCTTTTGTTCACATGCCGTCTTTACCCAACCTGGATTTGCAGAAATCGGGCGATGGAGTAAGTCAGACAAAAAAAAAAAAAAAATTGTGGTTAAAAAAAGAACTAAATCGCAGCTTTGGAACCTTCGACGTGCCGCGACGCACATTCACTCGCTGTCTTTTTTGACTCTAGTGTGAGCTGATGGAGCCGACGGGCCAGTCCCCGAGCGCTGAGGACGACATGAGATCTGCAGCCTGTGGATTGGTGTGTGAATGGGCCCAAAAGGTCCTGAGTCGTCAGTTTGATAACGTGGAGGACCTGGCGCGCTTCCTGCTCAATAGCCACTACATTGGCACTAAGTCCATGGCTGCACTCACTGTTATGACTGGAACACCCACAGGTAGCTGCACTGCAACGCATCGTGGTTAAACGCGTCTAGATCCTGGTGGCCGAAATGATTTTCCCACGTGTGTGTGTGTTCGTGCAAATGTTCCCAAATCTCTGCGCCGCTCACAATGGGCCCCGTGGTTTTAAAACGAGTTCTCATCTTTCTCCCCCCCCCCCCCCCGACAGGAATGAAGACGCCGACGCCAGCCTCCGCGTTTGTGCCCACAGCCGAGTCGAACACTTTCCAGCCCCAGGTGAAGACCCTTCCGTCCCCTTCTGTCGACGCAAAGCAGCAGCTGCAGCGCAAAATCCAGAAGAAGCAGCAGGAGCAGAAGCTGCACTCCCCCCTGCCCAGTGAGACCCCACTCAAGCGCACTGAAGCCAGCACCCCGGGCCCCACCATCCCCTGCGGGAGCCCGGCTCTTCTCTCCCCTCAGCCCACCATCGGCATCGTCGTAGCAGCCGTTCCCAGCCCGGTCACGGTACCGACTCGGTTCTCCTCTCAAATGGTCCTGCTGACAGTCTGTGAATGTCCTTGAGTGTTAAAGTGAGTTCTTCTGGCAGGTACAGAGGAGGCAGCTGATGACTTCGCCCGGCCCAGTGGGGACAGCAGAGGGCAAAGTGCTGCCTGTCAACTTCCAAGTGGTCACTCAGCCTCTGAAACAGTCGCCCAAAACGCCCCAGAACATCTCCGCCAGTCCAGTGAGCGACAGGCTGGCCCGCCACGGCACGCGTTACGCCCAGATCCTGCCCAAGCCCTCCGCCACCAGTGCCATCACGCTGCGCTCTCCGCCCACCCTGCTCATCACCAACAGCCCCATCAAAACTGTGATGCCCACCTCCCACGTCAGCTCGGTCAACGTGGTGAAGATGACGGCCATTGCCCTGGCTCCCAGCAGCGGCAACGCCACCGCGCGGCCCGCCTCGGCGGGCGTGACCACCGTCGCGGCTTCCGACGAGGCCCAGGCGACGCAAAGCGTGAGCTCCGTCGCGCCCCATTCCCCCCTGGTCAGAGCCGGCGCCCCGGTATTCTCCACATCCGCCTCCGCTGACACCAAAGTGAAGTCTGAAGATGGAAGCGACGGTAACGCTGAAAAGACAGCTGCCGGGGCCAAAGAGGAGAGAATGTCAAAGTTCAGGGCTGCCAGCGAGCCAAACTTCCTGGTGAAGGGTTCTCTGGGGCCGGACAAAGCCGGGAGGTTAAAAGGCGACCCCACCTGCTCTCCCTCCTCCGTAGCTGCAGCTGGGACTCAGGACAGCAATAACAGCAACTGCCATGACAGCACTCTCTACTTGACTGTTGATAATCAGAACGGCAACGCGCCCTCCGCCGACTCCTCTGCTGTTACCATAGCGACCAAGGATCCCTGCTTGGATGCCAGGAGCGCCCGGAAGCGGGCTGGCTCCGCCGGGGAATCCCACGTCATTCCCGTGAAGAGGGTGTTCATCTCCCAGCAGCCGCTGGCTGTCGTCGACAATCCAAAACCTGGAGTCAGTGCTGCGGTGAAGAGGATCCCCAGGCCAGGAACCCCCGCTAGACCAGAGAGTGCGCCCTGCAAAGTAACTGTAAAACACACCTCCACGGGGCCCACTCAGATCCTTGCACTCTCCGACGCCCCCGTCACGCACGCCGAGGGCTCGCAGCCTGTTGTCAAACCTCAGGCCCTGGTGTTGAAACCCGAAGCCCGTCCCCTCAGCACCGACGGCGGCACCGGAACGGCTGGGAACGGCACGCCCGACCAGGTGTTGCTCCAGCAGATCGCCGGGGATCCTCGCGCCATACCCGCCAACTCAGGAGCACACGAAGCCTCTGTGATGAGCGACATAAAGAGCACAATATGGGAGGAAGGACAGCTGGATGAGCTTCACAAGCAGGCGTTTGCACAGCAGATACCAGCAGAGCTTAAACAAGGCCCCATCGACCACCTCGCCATCATCGCCCCGCCCCCCGAGGCCTCCGGCCAGCTCACGCTCGCGCAGGAGATGGTCGACTTTGCAGGCTCTCAGCCCAGCATGGACTACTTTCCCTTCAACGACGACGACATGACCCAGGACAGCATCGTGGAAGAGCTGGTGCAGATGGAGGAGCAGATGAAGCTGAAGGGCCTGTTCAGCAGCTGCGTGGACGTGTCTTTACCCGGACAGCCATCCGGCAACCAGGCCTCCATACTCAACGCCCACCAGGCCGGCGCCACCTTCTACCACTCCGCCCACAGCAGCACCACCCCGGTCCAAACCCCCACCCCGACTCCCACCCCCACCCCCACCCCCACCCCCACCTCTGAAATGACACTAAGCCACAGTTTGACCAGAGAGAGCCCTTGTTCCCGCATAGCGCCCATCACGCCCGTGGACGGAGCCATGGGTCGCCACACGCCCATCAGCACGCCGCTGTCCAACTGCAGCAGCAGCGTTCCCCCCAGCCCGGTGGAGTGCAGGAATCCTTTTGCGTTCACGCCCATCAACTCCAGCATCACGGGCTACCACGACGCCAGCATCGTCTCCAGCAGCCCCGTCAAGCCGATGCAGCGGCCGATGGCCACGCACCCCGACAAGGCCAAGCTGGAGTGGATCAACAACCGCTACAACAGCAGCTCCGCCAGTCCCCTGTCCAACCACAGCATCGGCATCCTCCCGAGCTACCAAGACCTGGTCGACGATCAGTTTCGCAAGCCGCATGCCTTCGCAATACCCGGCCAGTCCTTTCAGCCTCAGTCGAGGCAGGATCCCTCTCACTTTGGCCGTTTGACTCCCATTTCCCCGGTGCAGCAGCAGCCGCAGCCGCAGCCGCCGCCGCCGCAGCAGCAAACACCACCGCAGCAGCAACACCAGCTTGCTCCAGCCGCAACCACTCCAACTAAACAGGAGAGCTTTGCCGTGCCTGCGCCGTTGGACAGCAAGGCGTCCACCGCGTCCGCGTCCAGCACTTTCCGCTGCCGCAGCGTCAGCCCCGCCGTGCGGCAGAGGAACTTCAGCGGCAACTCGGGGCCTCCGACCACCACCACAAACACGGCCACCACGACCAGAGCGGCGCACTCGCCCTTCAACACCACCGAGGTGCTCAGCATCTTCTCCAACAGCCAGACGGCGAGTTCTGTCCACAGCATGGTCCAGCGCAGCCAGTCGGTCCCTCTCAGCATCATGATGCAGAGCGAGATGTTGCCCGTGCAGGCTCAGAGCAGCACCGCCAAGATCACCACCGTCCTCCTCAGCAAGATGGAGGCAGACGCGGACGACTCGGTCCGCGGCCTGGGAATCAACAACCTCCCGTCGAACTACACGGCCCGGATGGACCTCACGCAGATACTGGAGTCAACCTGTGGCTTCCCTGGAGGAGCTCCCCACCAGTCTCAGCTGCCCGTTAACTCCAGCCCTGCTGCTTTTGAGCTCCAGCAGCACGGCTACCTCGCCACCGGCAACGGAGAGCAGGTGACCTTCTCCACCGGGGAGAGCCAAGCACAAGCAGGTCCTGGCGAGCAAGACCAGCCGCAGAACCCGGAGAACCCCGTGCCCACGCAACCGCCGCCGCTCCTCCTCCAGAGCACACAGCAGCAGGACGGAGAGGACGAGCAGCAGCAGCTGGACTTCAACAACACCGTCAAGGACCTGCTGGGGGACGACGGCCTCAACCCCAGTTCCCAGCTGGTGGGTCAGGTCGCTTCGGAGCTCAATGCCGTGGCGTCTGACTTTTCAAATGACGTCAGACTGACCTCAGATCTGTCCAGTAGCATCACTGACCTTAACACGTTGGACAGCACCCTGCTGTTTGACCCCAATCAGCAGCAGGAGCAGTATGAAGACTCTACACTGGAAGAACTGAAGAACGACCCGCTTTTTCAGCAGATATGCAGTGATACTGTGAACTCCGGTTTTGACTGGCTAGAAAGCAAAGACCAGCCTACCACGGTAGAGATGCTGGGCTGACCTTCTCTTTTTCTCTGTACGACTTCTGTTCTCCGTCGTTAGTTTGGTGCATACGTAGTGTATCCGTTTCAAATCTACGGTTTGTCGGGATTTGTCTGGACTTTGCCGTTCGTTCTGTTTAAAGTGCCAGGCTTACCAGAACAATCGCTCCCGCTGACGTTCAGTTCACACCCCTCCTCTTTCATTTCGACACGTAACCACTCTTCTCCCTCGCGCGAGATTAAAGGCGGAAGCATTTCAAGGCATGGATGGCAGCAGGTTTGGTGGGGAAGGAACATTGAAAAAAAAAAACCCATAATCTTCCATGCTATAACCAATCAATAATGCAATATTTGTATTGAACCGAAAGGTTAACAGAAGTGAGATCTGTTGGAAATTTGGCACAAGAGACCAAAATTGTTTGCTGTTGTGTGGTAATTTCAGTGTTTGAGTTCAACCAAACGGAGACAACATTGGGCTTGTAGTGAATGCACATAGCTGTAGTACATTTGCCTGCCATATCTGACTGTCGAAAGGTGGCATGGAATGCTGCCAGGTGCTGAATTTATCACATAATCTTTATACTTTATCATCCACCAAATCAGTGGGAAACTGATGAACATCTGAGCATCGTCCAACAGTGAAATTTTCTAAAGCCTATACTTCTTGTACTGTTTAATATTGGAAATTATTAAAGGGAGCAGACGAATCAGTGGAGAGCAGATGGGAATCGGGGCCACTTTGTGGACTAGTGGTTGGAAGAGATGGGCAACTGGCTGCCTTATTCCCAAAGTCCAAGGCCTTATGCCATCTGTGGAGTGACTGTATACAGAGTCATGTTCCGAATTTTCAGAAACCATCCAGAGCTTCGTCATATCAAGGCAGCTGTTCCTGAAGTTTTCAGTACCATTTTTCAGGTTTTGCTTTGCAGTGCAACACAATGGCGTTTGTATAGAATAACAGCTACTTTGTGCGCGCCCTAATGAGTGATGGAGTTGTGAACTTGATAGGCTGCCGTTTAGTGAAATCCAAGGCAAGTCCATGTTCAGTCATGAGATTTCTTTTTCGGCATGCTGTGCTCCCAGCCCGGTGAAAGAAATGAAAAAAAAAAAGGAAAATAAAACGCATATATGTATCTCTCAGTGGTATGGAGAAGGCTTATAGAGGCTGATGTATACATCATATTGAGATGGAGGAAAAATTGAATTATACCTGTGGTAGAATCCAGCCTTATTTCCATACCAAAGACCATCTGTTTGGATAATTTATGAGATTATCACGCTTAAAAACATGGATGCCAACAGGAAACCGACAGCCTCGACAAAAATACTTTATTGCATTTGAAAGGAAAGCATTAAGTTGCGTAAATCTAGTTTGTAAATTTCTGTACATTTGTGAAACGGTCACTGTCCTATGTTCTATAGGTATCCATGGACCTGAAAGCATGTTGAAACCATCACTGTTAGCCAGGTAGGCTCTGTGATAAAGTGGGATGCTTGCTCGATTTTTTGGCTGTTGTCAATGTTGTACAAGTCATGTTTAAGCTCCATCTGTAAATAGGATAGATACATAGAGACTTGATGTATCAAGACACTATTCTATGGCCATTATTGTAGTTAAATATGCGCCATCGAAAAGGAAAAAAAAGCAGATCTATAGTCAGAAAGATACTGTATGTTGTGTGTTACATTTCTGGCTCAATGTGTCGTAACAGTAATGCTGTCTGGTCTCGCTTGCTGATTTTATTTTACCTTTTTCTCTATTGGAAGATAAGTAGGTCGCTGCAGTTGCAGAGGTGACGTGCGCTTTTGAGCAGGATCTATAGCATGGTTTATTCAGGAAAAAAAAAAAAAAAAAAAAAAGTTACGATACTGTTGTAGCCGGTTGAAAACATCTCTGTGACAGCTTCGCTCAAAGCCTTTCAGCAGACACTGGAAAAAAACAAACAAAACAAAACAAAAAAAAAAGATTCTCATGTTTCAACAAACTTTGGAGGTTCATGTTATTGCACTAAATTTTTACGACACATGCCACAACTTTATGGACAAATGTAATGATGGATGCCCACGAAAAAAGGAAAAAAAAAACATTTTTTTTACTGGAGTAGGGAAATAATCTATCAGAAAATGACTAATTGTCTTGTAGCAAAATGTGCATTAATCTCAGTGAGATACACATTTCTTACTCATTCTCATACATGAGAATATAAAGCATAAAGGGGGAAAAAGTTAAATAACCTTTTAAAACCTACGTGCTTGTTATGTTGATAAATGATTGTACGCACGCATGTGTGATGATTTCTGTTGTACTTATTCCAGGTAACCACTGTCTTCTGTGACTTGGGCAGGTTCTGTTAACAGACTGGCGGTGCTAGTTTCTTCAGTTCCTTGTTTTATGTGCTGTTTACTAAGTTAATATTGTTCTCTATGTTATTTTGACTGTTTTCTGAGGATTTGACGCGATATCGTTTCAGGGGGAGGGAAAGAGTCATTCAGCTTGTGAAGAAATTTATCGTTTTCTTTTCTTTCTTTAACGATACGGCACTGATATATTTGAATTTGAATGAAGGAAACGCACCTCTTCATGGATACAGGAGCTCCATCAAGCAGCGACTGAGTCTTTACCCTGAACTTGACCCATAACCAACTCTGTTTGACTATTTTGTCCATTTCTACCAGTAGAAAAAAGAAACCCCTCCTATGTGGTGTCGTCTGGTGTACTGCTTATTGTACAGTAGCTTGTTAATATTGCAAACGCGTTGTTTCTTTTTCTTTTTTCAATGGAAAGTACTCACTGGTGAGATTTTTAAAGTGGTTTTAAAAGCCAATAAACCTTTTTTAAAGAACGTCCATGTGTTCATGTGCTGCTGGTTCTACGTTTACAGTGTTGGCGTTTACCAATAATGAACACGTGGATCTGTGCGTTTATTGGCTGAATTTCTTATTATAGATGGTGGTTGTGCTTTTAAGATGTCACGTGAATATATAAGAAAAAATCTGCAACATGTTGATGAGGCCGCATAAGTACCAGTTCATCCAATTTAATGCTCATTTGTACACACAACATATAACGATAGAATTACTATATCTTCAGTTATTTTGAAATTGTAATGAGATTCTTCTCCCATCCGGCTGAATTTATGCAGTTTATAAAGCGACTTTTGACCTGCAGCGTTTTGCATCGTGCCGTGCTGACTTGGTGAAAATATGTTTTTCTTCTCTATTTGTTGATTAGGCACACGTGTGATATCTTAGCTGCCTGGTCCGTGCACGCTTCAAAAGGCTCTGACACCCTTTGTGTCAGGGGGTTAGAGGTCATCGGCTCTTCGGTTGACCTCACAGATCGGTAGGGGGGTGGCCTCTCGAGCCCCGGCCAATCAGAAACCGGAGCGCCGCTCGGCTGCTAGTTTCCCAGGGACCCTGTTTTTCATAGCATGCTAATGACCTTAACACTATTGATCACGGCCCAACAACCTTTGAGTAATTAATAATATAATAATATGTCTCTATCAGTATTTCAAAATGCTAAGTAAGGAATCAACATATTTTGGGAGCCACTTAACCTGTCAATTTAGTTTACAGCCTTAAATTCTAACTATAGGGCTTCGGATGATTAAATCAATACTTTAATCAATATAGAATTGCACTCTGCAATCTTCCTGTGATTATATTGAAGTGTGAAGGTGCATTTTTGTGACAGCCATCCCTTAAAATCACAGAGCAAACTCTGGAAATCCCAAAGCCGGCACCAACGGACGGGCCAAACGGCTCTAACAGCTGGAGCCCAGCGCTGCTGCTGCTGCTGCTGCTGCTGCTGCTGAAGGAGGGCTGGGAAACGGGAGCCTCATTGTCAAAAGGCCCAGTGGCCTGATCAATATTTGAATTCATTAGACAGCTGACGTCCACGCGTCGATATCTCTTCATAATTACCGGGCTCTGTGGCAGAGGCAGGTGCTCTTCGCTGTGACCTTGCCACAGTGGCCTTTGGTAGTGGAGGAAAGAACCTTCTTTCCTAGAAAGGCCTCAAATAAATCTGCCCTTTAAAGTTCCAACTTAAAAACTTGAGCTCTAAATGCAAAAGAAGGCGATGCTTCCCATCATAAATATTCTAGATATGTTTAAAAGTAGACTTTTGTGTTTACCCAAGCACAAAACAGCTTGCAGGTTGTATACTTCTTAAAATAATTTTAATAGTAGAAATGCTCTGCATTCTTCAAAAATACTATGTGATATAATGTGTATTGGAATGTCAGCATTTCAGAACAGTTTCACATTAACATCAAACAAAAATAGAACCATAGATATTATTTTAAACCCTCCATTAAATCAGGGTTATTAACGCTCGCAACAGCTGTCCAGATTACAGCGACAGTTCCTCCCGTGGACCCCTGGGGTCCTCGCAGTTACCGTGCATCCGGCTTCTGCCTGCGTGCGCATGCGTAACGAGGAGCAGGGGCCGGCAGAGCCCCCCCGGAGACCCGCCGCTCCTCCGCTGGAGCGGCCAGAAGTGACCGGGAGGATGTGCGAGCAGGACGCGTGAGCGCCGCGGATCTCAGCCGCAGAGAGAATGACACAAGAATCCGGATAAATGGCCAGGTTTAAGATGAAAAACTGGAGCCACCGGCTTCTTTTTATTTTGTTTCTTCCTTTATCAGGTAAGCGTCCTTTTTTTTAAGTCGCCGTCTGGTTTTATTAGCAGATGTTCTGGGCAGATTTGCGCTGACACCGACGGCGCAAAATGCGCGTAAAACGATCGGTGATTTCAGCATTTTGCATTGTTGTTGATTTCTAATGCAACTTAACGAAGACTGAGACTGTTTTCTGACCGAAATCCATGTATAGGAATAATGATCTGAACTTTCCACACTATCATTAAACCAAATCAGTTTAGTTCCCCAACTCTCTTTTATCTGTGTTTGTAATGTCCTACACTTACTAGATTCTGGTCTTTAAACTAGTCTTAGTTACAGTTTTAGTCATTTATTACATAAAATCTCATCTATGGTGTTTATTTCTTGCTGTCCATTAAGTTTGATGGCAGGATGCTGTTGGTTTGAGCTCACCTCTCAGTGTCCTCTCCTTCTCCTCCTCCAGGTGTTTTGTGTTTCAGTGAATTGTCCTTCATCACAGAGCCCTCTGACATGACCGTGCTACCAAAGGACCCGGCTGTCCTGGACTGTCAGGCCCACGGGCAGCCCCCGGTCACCATCAAGTGGCTGAAGAACGGAGTCCGGCTGGCAGAAAGCCAACACGTGCAGTTTCTGCCCAACGGCTCCTTGTACATACCAAAGATAAAGCACGCGGAGGAGGAATCAGACGAAGGATTTTACCAGTGCCTCTCTCAGAACAAATATGGAGCTATCCTAAGCCAAAGATCTCACCTGACTATTGCACGTAAGTATGGCGGCTGACATCCGAGTCATTCCTTGGTTTCTAATATGGGATGTTAAGATTTTCACTGCTGGGACTGAGACGAGGTTGGGCTAAGTGTGGCAGTGCACGCTTTGTGTTGTCAACATTCAGGCAAGTTCATGGGTTATTAACCTGAAGATGGGAAGCAGATGCACACCGACATCCCA
>BJFM01001406.1:139848-181639 GCA_016586285.1 Arothron firmamentum
CCCCCCCCCCCCCCCCCCCCCCCCCCCCTTTCTGTCATGTTTTGGACACTGTTGGAGCTTTTTCATATTCGTCTGCGTCAGGCCTGCTAAGCATATCCCACAAATGCACCATAAATCTCTTCCGCTGGTCTTTTTTTCATTCCAAAAAGTTAGAAATGATGATTCCCCGTCTTTCTATGTCAGTGTGATACCTTTGTCTCTGCAGGCTGTGTGTCATTGTCGAGCGCTCCGCTACACAGAGGAATCTCTGAAAGGCCATTTGCCTTTTAGCCTTTGTTGGGAGTAACCCTGACCGCCACAGAAGAAAAGGCTCAGTTTTCAGGGCATTTGTTTGTCCACATATCAGTGGACGGGACAGCTGTGTCTATTCAATGGGTCCTTGGACACTTTTCACGGTCTTGGGATGGGATATCCCATCAGTGGTGTCATGGAAACAAGTGTTGTCTGTGATACTGAATGTGACACTGAGGCTAAAAAAGTTTGGACAACATGGACAACACTCTTAAAAATAAATCACAACAAGGGGAAATAATTTTAAAAATACAGCCAGAAAAAAACCTTTTTACCATCCCCAGCTATGCTGCTGATGTTAATAGATTCTTTCTTTCTTTCTTTCTTTTTTTTTTTTAAATAAAACAAAAATCTTCCCCAAAAGCAAAAGTTAAAAACACAAAACAATTCAAATGTCAAGTTTGGGCAGGCGTCCTGCCTTTGTCAGGGAAAGGGTTAAAGGTTTTTTGGTCAGCTGTAGCCAGGCAGTGGAGGATGGGCCTCCTCTGTGCCCCCCCTTCTGTCCAGAGGTCCCGGGGGGTCAGGGGTCTGCAGGGAAAGGCTTTGTGATGTCACAGGCCTGCTCTGGCTGGGCTGTCCTGCTGTTCTCTCTCCCATCCCAGGACTCTTTTCTACTGATCATTGCCTCTGCTCCCCCGTCCCACAGAATACTTTGGTTCGTTATTATAAGAAAAAGAGGTGCTTTTAGACTACAGTGTGAGGGTTTCATGGATACTTGTTTAAAATGAGATATTTTGTGTCTTCTTTTCTATCTTTGGGTGTCAACTTTAGCTCAAACTTACAGACTGTGAGCAATTACTCATCCACGTCTTAGAATGATCACCAAAAACAACAATTTATCCACGGTTTTGCTGGATTGTTGCTACAATAATATTTGCTATAGCACATCAACAACAAAGACTCACATGGCCTGTTGGAGACTGATGGCAAACTTCGATCGGACTCACAGTTTGGGTTAACATTGAATGGACGGGGGTAGGAGCAAACTTTGACCTCTGTGGAGAAACCTTTGTGCAGTCTGACCTCGGCATTGATTTGTTCTTCATAAAGGCCGTGTCCACGTTAGAGGGCCAGTCTGTGCAGGCCGCACCCACCGTCTACATCGCACATCCAGGGAGAACCAAGAGCTGCCGGCTGCCGAGCGTTTCTGTGATATACTTTATACTTCAGCCGTGTTTCCAAACACGGAGGCTTCCGGGATGGTTCAAGTGCACTTCAGAGGATATATACCCTGACTCAAATTCCAAAATCCAGTTAGTTCAGAGCAATCGCTAACAAACACACAGGATCACCCTGCTTCATACTTAGGATAAACAATGTGTGATATTGACATGAGCTTAGGTCTGAAATGAAAGGATTGCGCTTTAATGTGGCGTTTCAGTGGGGGAACAGGGTATTGATTTCCTTTAACATGATATTGACCTCCTTCCTGTGGGGGATGGGGGAGGAAGCGAGTTATCACCTCTGGGGAAGACGGTCATTGGTCAAATTTAGGAGGAGAATTAGGAGGTAAATGCAGATTTGGTGTTTTTGGACACAGAAAATGTAAGGCGTTGTATTCCTCACAGTCATTTGCCAAATGTTGTACGTAAAAGCATGTTTATAGTTGTATAATATAATATCTAATGGCTAGTAGTGATATATTAATGTTTGTATTTGACCCGGTTGGGATACTTACTGCAAAGTTGCTCCAGAATATTGCCGAACACTAGGTCATTTGTGATCCCTCGTATGCAAAGTAAATTGATTACTTTTCATCTTCAGTGCAGCAATGCATCATTCATTGTCATTCTTCGATTGATCCATTGATCGGAGCAGCTGGTCCCAGTTGCTCATCTGCACAAAAGCGAGATCAGGGATCAATCCCTCTCACTGAGCCGGTTAACATCCATCAAACTTAGGGCTTAATATGTTAAGTGGTGCTGCAGTGTAAATGTAAAGATATTAGCTCTCTTTTAAACGTCCCGCAGCGACTGATGGTCGATCATTTCTCGCAGGTATCTCGGAGTTTGTGTTGCACCCTGTGCCTGTGGTGGTGACCGAGGGCTCAGTGGCCAGATTCTCCTGTGTGGTCACCTCCAGCCCCCCAGCCACCATCACCTGGGAGCTCAACCAAAGCACACTACTGCTACACACAGACAGGTACCTGCGCAGCCCACATGTGAACTCCCTGCATGTCCAGACTGCCTTGACCCTCATGCTGTCTCTTCTACGTTCTCAGGATAACCGTTCTGCCAAATGGAGTTCTCCAGATTCTCAATGTGCGGCCAGAAGATGCCGGCCAGTATCGATGCGTGGCAGCTAACGCTGGTGGCTGTTTGAAGAGTCAAGAGGCCACGCTGACCGTCAAACGTGGTACGAAGCCCGGACTCGCCTGTTTAATCAGAGAAAGCCCGCTTGATTTTATTTTAACCTGTTTGTTTTTCCTTGCAAAGGTCCGCGCTTCAAACCCCGCCAAAGGCCCAGGATCGTCGCTGGTCCTCAGAACGTCACCGCTTCTCTCCACCAGACTGTGGTGTTGGAATGCTTGGCCACGGGGAATCCCTCGCCCATCATCTCCTGGAGCCGCGCCGACAGCAAAGCCATTGACGTTTACAACGCCAAGGTCCTGGGCAACGGAAACCTGCTTATCACCGATGTCAGTTCCAAGCACAGCGGGGTCTACCTCTGCAGGGCCACGACCCCCGGAACCCGCAACTACACCGTCGCTGCGGCCAACCTCACAGTTCAAGGTACAGAAAATCCCAGAGCGGCTGCTCTGCGCTAGCTCTCATTCTCCTGCAAAGGTTAACCCAACAACCTCCGTTTCAGTGCCGCCCTCCTTTTTGGAGAGGCCCGAGAGCCAGACCCGCCCGAGAGCGGGCACCGCTCGCTTTATGTGCCAAGCTGAGGGAGTGCCCCCGCCACGCATCAGCTGGCTCAAGAACGGGGAGGTGGTCCACCTAAACGGCAGGATCAAGATGTACAGCAGGTGCGGGCGTAGCGTTGCGTCGTTGCTGCAGCTGCTGAAGCAGGAGCAAGCGATGCATCTTTGATTTCTAATGGTTTCATAACTGCTTCCACAGCAAACTGGTGATAACTCAGATCATTCCCGAGGATGACGCCATCTATCAGTGCCTGGCGGAGAGTGAAGAAGGTTCCGTCCTGTCGTTGGGCCGCCTCATTGTCGTCATGTCGGAGGACAGGCCCAGCGCACCCAGAAATATCCACGCTGAGACCATCTCCAGCTCCGCCATCTTGCTGGCCTGGGAGAAGCCGCTTTACAACGCAGACAAAGTCATCGCCTACTCCATCCACTACATGAAAGCTGAAGGTAAGCGCTGGAGTACGAATCGTTCACGGTTGTGAAGGATGAAGGCTGGGAGAGATACAGAATGAGCCTGGCGATGAGCCCTCTCACCCGCCCCAGGACGAGCAGTGCTTCTCAGGGAAGGCCATCTGGTGCTGCACGGAGCAAAGGTCAAGGAGGGCTCAGAAAGGCAACTTAACTGGAATAAAAACAGGCTTAGCAAGCGCATTGTCTGCTCCGAAGCTGCAGTTAAAGGGGCAGTGTAGCTTTTTAAAAGTTTCACAGGGACCTAAGAAGATTCTTTATCTATTTGATGCTTTTTATCACCAAGTATAATCTACATGTAGGATCGTTTTTGCTTATTTTCTAAGCCAGCTTATCTTTACATGTCAGGTTTAAACAACGAAGAGTACCAGGTGGTTATTGGCAATGACACCACCAGCTACATCATCGATGACCTGGAGTCTGCACGCAACTACAGCTTTTACATTGTGGCGTACATGCCCATGGGCGCCAGTCGCATGTCCGACCAAGTCAGTCAACACACTCTGGAGGACGGTAAGAACAGAGACTCCCCGAAGTCCTTCAAGCCTTCCGTATTGAATCTGAAACAGGTGTGAGCTATGAGTGTAGAGCAGATGACTTCTGCTCATCAGCAGCACACCGACGCGTCTAAACACTCGCAGGTACGCTGCTTCAGCTCTGGTCATGGTCGTCACAGTCTGCTGCCTCCCTCCTCTTCTCCACAGTGCCTTTGAGAACCCCAGAGCTCAGTCTCACCAGCCACAGCTCAACAGACATCCAGGTGAACTGGCAGCCGCTGCCCGCCAAGGTGAGCCGCGGCCGGCTGTCTGCGTACAGGCTGTCCTATCGAACCGCTGCAGACAGCACAGTCGCCTCTGTGGAGATACCTCAGAACAGCACCCAGCATCTGTTGGAGGGACTGCAGCCGGACACCATCTACCTCCTGCGCATGGCTGCAGCCACCCGCGTGGGCTGGTGTGAGCCTTCAGCGTGGACTTCCCACCGTACACCCAAGACCTCCAGCAGCAACGGTACACCTTCAGTGCAGGGAGAGGATTCCGAACCTTCCCATTATTCTCATCAATGCAAATCTGAATGTTTTGGGCACCTTTTTTTTTGCGTCGGTTTATATCTGTTAATACAATTGCAGGCGTCTTCAGCACGTTAAGAAACACGCAGCAGGAGCATCCGACGACAAAGTCAATCACGTGGTTCCAACTGAAGCCTTTGCTTTTGGAGCCCTGTTTTTATTGTTATGTTTAGAATACCGGGAGGATCACTAGAGCTCACGCAGACTGGCCAGAGTTTGCTCTTGTAGCATTATCTCACAGTCTTTGTGTTGGTTACCCAGGAACCTTTGCCCTTCACTGTCAGCGATGTTGGAGTGGTCTCAGTCACGGGTCATAAAGAGAGGGCCCCAGGCATCTATGTGGGGGAAAGAATAGCCTCCTTTCATGGCCTGGTGTGTTGGGGGAGGCAGTTTGTCCACCAGAGCCTTTCATTTCAAGTTTTAAAAGTATATTTTTCAGATGATGTAAGGTAACAAGCATGCAAAGTGATAACCCTACATTGTTCTGTAAAACCAGCCGGTGTAAAGGTGCATTTTCTGCCAAGTTCCTGCTTAAATTCTCCCTTCGTCACACTAGCAATCCATCACCCATTCTTCCTTTTGTGTGCACCGTGTCCTGCGGTTTTGTTGTTTTTATCTATTTCAAACATGGCCGTGCACTGAATCAATGCCCGCTGTCTCTTCCCAATAGTGCCTTCAGCTCCTATTCTTCAACTTGAGCCTCTTAACTGCACCTCCATTGTGGCCCGCTGGAAAACGTCCTCAGAATCTGTGGCTGTCCAGGGTTACCGGTTGTGCTACCATGAAGAGGGTCATCCTGAACAGCCCACCATCCAGCTACAGGCTCAGAACTTGACCTACACCATCAGCGGACTCGGTGAGTGATGCCGTAGTGGCTACAGTGTCCCTTCAAGCTTTGAGATGATGGGACAGTCGGACTGACTGTTGCCTCCCACTGGTGTATCTCTGCTGTAGTGGTGACCTGTGCCTTCTCACCCAAATGGGTCTTGATTCACTGGGCAGTTGAATGCTTATTTGCATTTTTGCCTTCTGTCCTGATCAATATGGCTGACCCCTCTTGCCTAACCAGCAGCCCTCTCCAGTCTGGCATTATTGCATGAGACCAGCCCTCCAGAGTTAGAGGTCAGGGTCCAGATGTCCCTCCCACTACCATTTCCCATCCTGCAACTTGCATAATTACCCCTGGCTATTGTGTTGTATTCTGGGCCAGACCTGCCCTTTAGGACCCGGGCCGCTACCCCCTTTCGCTGGACAGCAGAGCGCACAAATAAAGTCTCTTGGGACGGGCCAGAGCTGGAGCGGTCCACTGACCTCTGGTCGTGAGACAGCAGTCCTGGGCTGGGACCTTGTGGTCATCTGTGCTGTCCATGTAAATAACCTTTAACAATCAATATGCAATTTGAACTCGGCCCTGATCTTAGCTTGCTAACAGCATCGTTTTGTTTAAATTAAGCTCCTCAAATCTGTTTTCTTCTTTCTGTTAATCTTAAATAATCTGAATCAGAAAATGTTAATAACTTTAATCAGGAGTGCAAACTTTAATGTTTGTAATAAAAAATATAAACCTCTAGGTACGTATATTCGCATCCAAGCTGCTGCCATCATTACTCTGATCCCAGTTCTGAAGTCCTGTTGTGGAACCATGGTTCTCTCCATGTTCCAAGTTTAAGGCTGTAACACAAGGCAAGTGGGGAAGAGCATGAATGAGGGAACAAAAGGGGCCGGCTCCCACAGTCGTGCACCCAGATTCCTTGTGTTCTATCTTGGCCTGACCTGGTGACCTCAGTCAAACCCCTCCCCAGTCCCATGGGCTTAGGCTCCCAGCAGCTGAACACTGAGGCCCTGCCCCCACAACAGGCCTGGACAAACCGTCTTGACTGGTCAACACCCTTAAGGCCATATAACACTGGACGCATGAAACAAATACCACCTCCTGGAAACCAGGAGCTAAGGCAATACCCCACTTTTCAGTTAAAACCAAAACTTTGTCCTCTACCGGAGTTTATGTTGCTGTTTTAAATAGCAGTTAAAGGTTCAGGTGTACTTAATGCTCTGATCTTTAGTGCCTGGTTCCTGATTCACATTTACCGATTTATTTTTTATTTTTTTCCTAGCACATGCTGGGATTACAGTTTCAATGTTGATGTCAAACATTAAAAACAGCACTTTTTTGTGAGCCTTTTCATGGAAGTTATTGATCACCGGGTTTCCAGGGCCCAGGGGCTGGTTGATCTTTCTCATGCTCCTTACACACGACAACTGGTGATAAATGAGAGGCTGGGGTGACTCCAGAGGCCATAACTTGTCCATGCATGGTGAATAGCCAGCAATGACCTGCATCCCCCCACCCCCCGCCGGAGCTAATTGTCACCATGTCTGCCGTTTGGAAATAGATCTTTTTGCCATTGTGTTTTTAGTTTTCTCTGACGGGTGCTCTCTTCAGTTATGGCATTATTTTTAATCAAATATTTGCAGATACGTGCAACGAAATGAACGCTGACCATTTGTTTTTGTTCTCTAGACCCAAGGAGAAAATATCATGTCAAGATTCTGGCCGTCAGTCAAGCTGGAGAAGGATATCAGACAGACCAAACCGTCACCACTCCAGGATGTCTCTGTGAGTCAGATTATTTGCTGTTTATTTGCAATATAAATTAAAAGAGAATGTCTTTTACACACCGTGTTTGACCTTTCCAGCGGCCAGAGACCAACTGGCAGCATCCCCTCCACCTCCACACCATGTGACCGTCTTGGCCAGCAATTCATCTGCAGTGACGCTGCGTTGGAGCCCCCCAGCTCTGTCATCCAGGAAGTCGGTTCGCTACACCGTGCGGTGTACACCCGTGGGCACCCACAGCGCCTCTGCCGTCCGCCACCTCCAAGTGTAAGCTGACAACCGAAGCGAGCGCTGTCTTGTAGCTCCGTCACGATGCAAGCAAAAGAAGAGAATGAGTCTCGAAAGTGGCCGTAACGTAAGAACTTTGTCTCCACAGAACCACGCAGAGTGCCGTGATTCCAAATCTGGACCCAAACACTCGCTATGAGTTCGTGGTGCGCCTCCACCTGGACCAGATTTCAAGTCCTTGGAGTTCTGTGGTTTACCATCAGACTCTGCCAGCAGGTAATGAAGCCATCAGGATTTAGAGGTTTACGTCCACTATCATGCAGACAAACATAAGCCGTTTACTAAAAAAAGGTGATCCGTGCACGTACAGCACCACAGCAACCACCGACTGGAGTGCGAGTGACGCTGATCGAGGACGACACCGCCCTGGTGTCCTGGAGGGAACCTGAAGAGCCCAATGTTGTGGTTACTCACTACACCATCCTGTACGCCGCTCAGAAAGCTTGGCTAGCCGGTAAATGGCAAATAATGCAACGAGAGGGTGAGTGATAGTAGTAATTAACTTCCTTTAATGAATTACAAGTTAAAGTAGCTGGAATTGTTGCGCCTGAACTGCTGTGAAAGCTGTCATCCTGCTTCCGTCTACAGGGACCCACACGATGGCTCTCCTGGAAAAGCTGGAGCCTGGGGGTGCCTACTTGGTGAAAATCTCTGCCTCTAACCAGATCGGTGACGGACCTTTCTCTCAAACTGTGGAACTGGCACCAAAGCGTGGAAACACCCACCGCAGCAAGAACCCCAGACACTCTGACAGAAGTCCAGACACAGCAGGTCCGAGGCTTCGTATGCAATAGTTTATTATTCAGTCACTTTTTTTAAAGAAGCAGAAAACATGCATATTTTTTCAGAAGCAAAAGCAGCTACAGAGGAAGCATTGAACTACTAGGGGGCGAAGGTCACCCGTAGTGTAGAGTATTCAAAAATGCACGAGTTCTGCATGCAAACAATAACCATCAATGTTTGTGCCTCTGGCTGCAACTGAAACTTTGCACACGCCATCAAAACAAAACCCACAACATCCCTGCTGACTCACAAACACTGAATCACGCAACTCTCCTCCTGAATGTTCGGTCGAGGTTTACCTTGTGCTGAGTTTGCTGTTAGTGTCATTTATCATCTGGATTTTCAGATATAGAATGTTGACTCTTAAAATCAGTGTCTTGTTGTCCTTCAGGTAAAATCAGTGGCCTCTAACATGCTGCTCTTTATCTTCCAGTCTTCTCTGATGGTGTGTACCACATAGACCAGCGGTCCATGACGGGGATCATTGTTGGTGTGTGCATCGCCCTGGCCTGTATTGTTATGTGTGCCTTGATCCTCATCAATAAGGGCAGACCAAGGTACTAAATGTAATCACTTGGAATCATGAACAGTTTTTAGCATTATGTAGACATTTTCTGACAGTTTGTGTGACTTTTTCCATGTACAGAAAGTCCTCCGGTCACAAAGTTTTGGCTGTGGGCGCTGCTGAAGGTCCACGCGCTGGTCTGTCTCTGGCCACCGAACGCCTCCCGGAGAACATTGAGGCCCTGATACCTATGATAAGTTCTCACTATATAGACACAAAGGTGAGATAAAGGAGCGCTTGTACTGAGTCGAGCCCAGTGGAGTAGTGTTTCTCACATTTACGCTTGTTTCAGGGTGGAACCAACATGGTCATTAACAGTGCTGGTCCGGTCAGCACCAAGAACCAAAGCAGGAGTTGGCTGCTCTTCAAGAGGGACATCGTGAGTCCACCAGGAAGTGATGTAAGCGTCTTTATGCTCAGACATCTTTCATTCCTGTGTGCTTTTTTAATTTTAATTTAATGTGTGTCTTCAGGACGAGTGTAGAGCCAGCCTGTACGAACCCGGCAAAACCGTCCTGAGGTATGAAAAGCATTTCGGATCAGCTCCTGTGCCTTCTTCACCCAACGAGATCGTCTACGGGCCCTTTCACTCGGAGAGCTCTCACACCAGCGATGGCAGCCAGGAGACGGCCGACTCTGGACACTACTCCAATGAAGAGAGCAACGAAGAGATGAGCAACCCTTCCGCCAGCCAGAGCTGCCGACCCCAATCCTTTGGCCTGGAGGACATCGACGCTGAACCGAAGCCGTCGTTCGCGGTGGAAAACGAGGAGATCCGGGGCCAGCCGTGTCAACAGTCTGTGCCTGATGCTCCCCAGTCCTGCTGCAGCACGGAGAACGTTCATCCGACCCCGGACGCGCCCAAAGCCGCCGACTCCTGACGACACTCGGCCGATGTCTGCGCAGACACTTCTACCTCGGATTATCTCCTGAGGAGCAGGGGGATGGAAAAAGGCAGCTGCTATGATGACGGACGGACGCTTTTTCTACGGACCTACCTCAGGACTTTGTGTGTATGAATGTTACAGCATTTAATTTCCTTTTTTTTTTGAAAAAATCCTACCTGTTTGTGTTTGGCATAGTCTGTCCTAAACCAAAGCTCACCCACAATGAATGTCAAAAAAGAGCATTAGAAAGTACTGTGACACATTTTTTATATATATATATTTAATTACTCTACTGGAGCAGGGGGTGTGGATTTTAACCCTTTGATTTATCTACCTCCATCTTCTGTTATTGTATATATATATACATATATATATGCGCCATACGCCTTTTCATGGTGCAGAATTTTCTCCATTTCAAAGCGGAAACACTCTTCACCTTGTCTGCTGACGCTTTCTCTTAGTTACCTCATTTTTTTTAAACAGCTTTCCGGATTCTCTTCGGTTTTCGCAGATGCGAAGGAGCTTTTTGTTTCACACGGTTTGAATGATGTGAGTTGTGAAAATAACAAGTGCATTAGATGCAGTCAAATGATGTGTGCTTTACCAAAAAAACATCATTTGCGCTTTTGAGTGCACTCAGACTCAAAGCTTTAACATGGCCTTAACGTTAAAAGGGCTTCGCACGTTGAAGTTAAGACCCAAAGATGTGGAAAATTACACCCAGAGTGTTTGAGAATACAAAGATATTATAAAGCAACCAAAAATGTATAATGAGGGTGTGCTTGCCAAAAAAAAACATTTTTCAGTAATGTAAATTTTGCTTAGAATGATGCTTTACTTGCTGTAAATGTCCTTGATGCTTTATTCTGGTGAAAGCTTTAGCACAAGTCCCTCCCACTTGTGCTCCGTTTGCCTTCTAGATCACTGTGAAATGCTGCAGTGACACCGATGCTATTATCCAAAGAGTTGTCTTCTTCCTCAGATGGGTATAGCATTTCATTCACTTGATTGTTGACATTATGACGTGGAAATTGTGAACACCAAAGATCTGCTCGTGAGGAAGAATTCTTTCTCTCTGCATTATATTTTCTGTCCAGGTGTGACAGTGAAGGATTCTGACTATCAGAAAGGAAACCCTGTATGAGAAGAGCAACATAATCAATTTTTATACCTTTGTAATAGAAATAACCTTAACCAAAGAACCTTGAAGTCTCTGTTATTTAGTGGTTTTCTTTGGTTTCATTCACATTATTTGCATTCAAATGTCACATGATTTCCAGTTGTTTTGGTAGCTAGAAAGCATATTGGTTTTAGGCTCGAGTGGTCAAACTGTTCTGTTGTTTATCACAATATGTGGAATTTTCATCAGATCTGTTTCATTTTTAAGGAACTTTTATGATGTGAACAAAAGATTTTCCCCATCTTAATGTGACCTTTGATACAATAAGTTCAAACATTTTCCTGTGTAATTCATTGATGTGAAAAGGTTTTTTGATGCAGGTAATTGTGCTGACTTAACTATAACTCAGGTGCCAAATTTGCCAAATAGATTTAGAGTATAGAATTAACTGTTATTTAAATTATGGTTTTTCTGATATTTCTGATTTAACAAAACCACTCCTTTTAAATCACAGTGAGCAACAGAAGAAATTATTTTAAGAGCTGAAATGTTGCAACAGATTTTTTATACTCACAAGATGTTCAAACAACTAGATAATAAAATTTTTCCTGGAAAAATACATTTTGTCTTTTTTTTCTTTTCTTTTTTTTTCTCTGGGTGGATATGAAACAACTTTGGATATTATTTCAAGTTTGTTATGGAAAGTTTTTAAGGTTTTATTAACTTTTTTTGTGTTGAGTGATTTTTCATTAAGAAGAAAGTAAGTGGTGATTATTTTTATCTAAAATTCTAAATAGTCGAACAAAAATACAGCCTAAAAAGTGGAATGTTGAAGATTATCCAGCAGGTGGAAGTAAATTCCCAACAGGCTGTTCAGACAGCAGAGCTGATGACGTCGAAGAAGAAGCGGGGAGGCGGCCTTGTTTTTGTTAGCTGTGGCAGGCTACGTCGTTGCTCTGAAAAATGCGCATCGAGAAGTGTTATTTCTGCTCGGGACCTGTCTATCCGGGCCATGGAGCTATGTTTGTGAGGAACGATTGTAAGGTATGATGCCACCCTTATACCGGAATTAAGTTTTAAACTTCTTGAAAGCTCATCTTTGATTGACGTCTCTTACCCGGCTAGCTAATTTAGCTTGATACGATAACGTGCTGTACTCGCTCACGTGGGACGAGGTTTAAATAGCGAAAACACAGAAATTATTCGATGATGAATAAATAGCATAATGAATATGTACCCCGACTCAATTATTTTATACCTGTTAGCTAAGGTAGGTGGCAATTTGTGTCATCGCTGCCTTTTTACTAAAATCAAGAAGCTAGTAAATTAAATGGTCAACGTTGTGTTACGGAAAATGGCGACATCTAGCCGATGCATGAATTTAGTCACGGCGATGAAAATAATACGAACTTTCTGCACGTCGATCAAATAATTTCGGCTGTTTTTGTTCAGCTTTCTTTAATGAAAGAGATATCTGCCTAAAAATGAAATTAATAATTGCATAGTTTATGGCAGTTATCCCTATGAAATATTAAAGTCTGGTCATGAATAAACGGTAACATTTAAGTTTGTAAAGGGGTACGAATTGCAAGGGTGCATGTCATGATATAATATGTTGCCTTGCATTAGATAATGCAAGTATCAATCATATCACAAATCATATTAATGCAGTTAAAATCCTCATAGAAGTTGTCCGATGTATCTGGTCATATTGTATGCATTTGATGTTTTTGTGGTCGCCTTTACATTGTGTTACAGTTTTGTGCGTCTGTATCTGATCCTTTTTAAATGTAGACATTCAGATTCTGCAGATCCAAATGTGTCAAAAACTTCAAGAAGAAGCGAAACCCAAGAAAAACAAGATGGACCAAAGCATTCAGAAAGGCATCAGGAAAGGAACTGACAGTGGTGAGATGATGAACTATAAATCTGCAATTGCAGAGATAGAATTTTTTTGGTATTGCTCATCTAAAAACAAATTATTTTTCAGGACAACTCATTTGAATTTGAGAAACGCCGAAATGCACCTGTTAAATATAACAGGGATCTCTGGGAAAAGACAGGTAATGTGTCCGTGAATTCTTTTAAGTAATTGTTGCTAATATGCTTTGTCTTGTGGCTTTTTTACTGAAGTGTCAGGTTTTGATTTTTACAGTTGAAGCAATGAAGAGAGTGGAAGAAATCAAACAAAAACGACAAGCAAGATTTATTCTGAACAGGTGAGCAACATTTGTTTTCATTTTCTGGCATTTCTTTTACCTTCTCATTTTTTTGTTACAGCATGACATAATTGATCATTATGACATCAGAATCACATTTCTTTTTCTTCTTTCATTTATAGATTAAAGAAGGGCAAGCAGTTAGAAAAAGAAGAAGCCATCAGCGAAGTGAAGAAAAATATTCACCTTATCAAAGCACCACATGCAGGTAAATGTTTTTTATAAATGTTATTAATAGAAAAAGCAAATGTTTCCTAAAAAATTTAATGGAATGATTTAACATATTGAGTTTATATTATGTACTCTATAGTATGGTCATATTTACTTTTTTCTTTACAGGAAAATCCAAACGAATGGAAGCCAAAATGGTGCAGAAGTTACAAGAAGACATCAATATGGAGGATGACGACAACTAATGCAGAATTATACTTTACAAATAACTGATGGACCCAGTAAAGCATTTAGTTTTAAATGGCTGTAAAATCATTTAAAGTGTTGACCAACATGTACAACCTATAGAAATGAAACACTTAATTTTATTTTTGAGGGGCTGTTGGGCAGCAATCCAATTTATTTTGTTGCAGATAACAAAACTGCCAGCTAATGGTTTGTAAAGCGCTCATTAAAATTTTGACAAACAGTAGACTTTTATTTTGCATGCTATTTAGCCGCTCTATGGCAAAAAATGACGAGCCAAATTAAATATTTTAAAAAAACTGTCACCACAACAAATTTGATTGGAAACATACTGTCATAATTGTATAGGCGTATCTGCAATGTTTCAGTTAAAGTTACAAATAAAGCTTTGTTTGACAGGCTTTTGACACGTGATCGATCGATGCTTTTAAAAAGCTATCTACTTTTCTGACGTCGATTCACTAGCCTGTTGCTGTACAGGCTTCTGTCTTCGCCCGCCTCCAAGCTGCTAGTAGCGCCGTAACATCTCCCACAAGACAAGAGCTACCTGAACGGTTTCATCCAGTTTACGAACAGAACAGGGATTTGTTTCTGCCATGTCTGACGAGATGGAAGGAACTGGTACTACTGAAGAACAGCAGGTAAACTGTAAAAATGCGACGGCGTAGACGGTGCTGCCGGTTTAATGAATCATTTTAACAACCGATTAGCATAGCACTAGTTAGCATGAGCTAGCATGCTACACTTTGCCAACTGGTGCAACTAACAAAAACAAACTAGCAACCTACGTATAGCACAAGGCTCAAAAACAGCCAACAGTTACTCCCTGTAAAAAAAAAAGCATAACTTTGATAACTTGGCTAGCAAGCAAAGCTAAGTTGGATGACATGATTAATGCTACTGGATGTTCTAGTAAGGAGTTTCCCCTCATGGCAGCGCTTAACATAACGTCGTGCATCACGCAATAACCACGTTAAATATTGCCGCTATAGGAATATAATTTCTGTGGTCGTGTATGTTGTGGAGTTGAAACTTAAAGTGTCCCAATAAGGCAGCGTTTTGAATATAGAATCCTTGTTCTTTCAAAGGAAATGGATGATAAAGTAATCAGTCCAGAAAAGGCAGAGGAGGCTAAGTTGAAGGCCAGGTATCCTAACCTTGGAACGAAGCCCGGAGGTTCAGATCTTCTCAGGAAGAGACTTCAGAAGGGGGTATGGTTCATACTTAAACTTGGATGGTCTTTGTTGATGACACCTGATTTAAACTATTCCCACGTTATACCTTTTATCCTTTTCCAGCAAAAGTACTTTGACTCTGGCGACTACAATATGGCCAAGGCAAAAATGAAGAACAAACAGTTGCCCTCAGCCCCATCGGAGAAGACTGAGATCACGGGCGGGCACATCCCAACACCTCAGGACCTGCCTCAGCGAAAGACTTCAATTATGACCAGCAAACTTGCTGGTTGATGGTTTTATTGTTTTGTTACCATTCCACCCTTCACTTCTTCCTGCTGTTAACGTGTTTATATTCCACCTTTTGTATATATCCCTTAGGATACATGAAATTCTTGAAGAAAACTAACCACTGTCAGATCTGCATTGCTAATTTAAATAGAACAGAGTAACTGCGGAAAGGTTCCACATTAATTGAATGTTGAAATAATTCTGCTCTGGCATCAAATAGGATCACAAATTGGTATACCCCTAATTTTTCTCAATATCTCAGCTGAAGAGTGATCTCAGGACCAGAAAGAACTTGTTATTCCATGTTGCTGTTATTTAAAAAAACAAATGGAGGATTTCAGCATTTGCATTGATGTATCTGTGATGTTGATGTATGATTTGCCCTCACTATTGGAACTATTTAGCCAACCAGTACAAGACAGCTTCTACACTTAATGGAAAGCAAATCATCCTGTCTCTCTCATCCTTGATTGGGTATAAATTGGCCCAGCTGTTACCTTGAAGCTGATCGATCGTGACGATTGGATCACACCTTCGTTGTAGCAGTTGCATTTTCATTTTGGTGACATGGGTTTAGTTCAACATGACTCGCTGCTGGTCTCCATTTCATCCTGACCGTATAAATGGCCTTAAAAGAAACTTTTGAGCAATATTTGCTCCCTTGGTAAGCGTAGTTGGGAGTTTTTGACTGAGTTGTCTGTCGCTGTCTGACTGGAATCACTTAGGATTTTATGGAATGATTACTCCCTTGACTTGTCTGCCGTGTGCATGTGCATTTACTGTTTAGTCACAGAGTGCCATTTGTTTTTGTAAATAAAATAGTTTTGCATAATATCTTAGTACACGTTAAATTTACTTTGTCCTTGTGTTTCCTTTGATTCTCAAAGATACCCCATGCATGCACAGGTTCGAACCCCGGCTGTGCCTTTTCCTATCAAGTCCCTATCTATCTGTCTGGAAGGTAAAATGAATTTCTTGGTTTATTTAAGCAAATCCCAGGTTCTTGTATGTCCTCACTCTGGATTTTCACCGGTGCAATGTCGGATGGCTTTCCTGCTGAAGCCGATCTCCATCTCTTTTGTCTTGCTCACACTGACTTGAAAGTGATTCATTTGACAACGTCCATGCTGGGTGGGGCCTGCTGGCTGGTCACTGGCCACCGATCTCTCCAGCTTCACCCTGAGCACTGAGGGGTGGATGGTGAAAGCACTGAAGTAAAAAAAAAATAAAATAAAATTCTCTACATGACCATGGATGCTGCCACAACAACAGCAGCATGATGATCAAAGGATGTGCGGGGCTTTGACCCTTGATCTTCCAAGGATCAAGGCCCATCTACCCTATTAAACCTCTACTAATAATCTTTTTGTTTCTCTACTTTAAACTTCGCTGCAAAGTTGAGACCATCTATTTTACACTGCGCTCCTAGCCTTAAGCTTCCTGCCCAACCTCAGAGTTGTGAATAAAACATCATCAAAACCCATTTGGGTCCTCGTTCTGACCCGGATCCCGTCAGCCGGCCCACCTCCACCCTCGAACACTGAGCGTGACAGTTTTTCCGGTTTTACGTTTACCGTAAAGCTCAGAGTTCAGGTGCGCTTCAAACTCCGCGGCTGGTGCGGCTGGTTTTGGTTTTACGGCGGTAGTCGGATCAGGCGGAGTACCGAGGCTGTTACAGGAGGTAAACTTATGGGAAAAACGCGCACAAGTTTGTGTTTTATACCGTGTGAGTCCTTCTACGGATATAGTATCAATTTGGAAAAAAAGTTTTCAGTAATCCTGACAGGAAATTCTGAAACATGACATCTTCTGAACTCTACACAAAGGTAATGTGTATATAATTTTTTTCGAGCTGCTATTGCTATTGTCAATTGTGGGTCTTTACGGAATAATTTAGGATTTTTAACGACGAATGTTTTTTAATTCTTTCTTAAAATAATGTCATCCACATTACGGTTTAGTAGTTTTCCGTCCGTTCTCTTGACAGCTCTGGCCATTCCTTTCGAGGATGGTTGGGTTTATTTTATTTTATTTTTTCTATAAAATTGTGGTTGCGGTGGGCAAATATTTGTGATTCGGCTGGCACGTCTTCTCCTCCCCCATCAGTATGCCCGTGTATGGCTCCCAGATGAAGCAGAAGTTTGGAAGTCCGCGGAGCTTATCAGAGATTACACTCCTGGCGATTTGACACTGAGTTTGCGGCTGGATGATGGCACGGTGAGATGGGCAAATTACACACTCCCACACACACACACACACACAGACACACTTGGGTATGTAGAGGCACTGGCATGGAAATGGGTGTGTGAAGTTGCTGACAGTTCCCTGGAGACGTAGGCTGCTGGCCAGAGCAGCCTCCTGAGACTGGGAGCTGTGGGTATTGCGGGCAGCTCTATTTTGTCAGAAATGTAAATTCTTGTCTACTCATTATAGCACAGCCTCACCAAATCATTAGAACAACAGCTCCTCCACTCAGGGCCCTTAACCCCCAGATGGGCATGGCTTGGTGGGTGACCTCTGCTCCTTTTGGATGGATTAAAAGCAAATAAGATTCTTGCACATGCTAATGTGATCGCCTTGAGGCCCATTTTCAGGAAATATGTCCCAACGTTTGCCGTCTGTCTTCATAGGTGGCGGAGCACCAAATAGAGCAGCAAACCAGCCTCCCACCGCTGAGAAACCCAAACATTCTGGAGGGTCTGAATGACTTGACCGCTCTCAGCTACCTGCACGAGCCCGCGCTGCTGCATAACCTGAAAGTGCGCTTTACCGACTCCCGGCTGATTTACACCTACTGCGGTAATGAGCTCCGCTGACACTATCGCTGTAGACTTTGGAGCCCTGCTCCCTGTCAGGGAGGACAGGGACACTATCTGCAGCGGTTTATGCTGATTATTTTTGCTCGGGATCACACAGTGAAATGCATCTCATGACAGGCAGCAGAAAAGGGTTTGTGCTGTTTTATCGTGTGTTTTTGTCATGGTGCTGTTAAGGAATTGTCCTGGTTGCCATTAACCCGTACGAGAGCTTGCCCATCTATGGAGCGGACATCATCAGCGCTTACCACGGCCAGGACATAAGAGATATGGACCCTCATATATTTGCAGTTTCAGAGGAAGCTTATAAACAGATGGCCAGGTTTTCAAATTCAGAGCACATTACATTTGCATTAACAACAGGCGTTGAAATGTTTTTAATTTAGTCAAATCTGTTTTTTTTTTTTTTGACTGCTTAACACAGAGATGAAAGGAACCAGTCCATTGTTGTGAGCGGCGACTCTGGTGCTGGGAAAACCATCTCTGCCAAGTACGCCATGCGCTACTTTGCCACCGTCAGCTGCTCCTCCGGGGAGACCTCCATCGAGGAGAGAGTGCTCGCTTCCAACCCCATCATGGAGGTGAGTCGCGCCAAACGCGCGCGACGACAGCAGACACCTGAAGGCGGCTGCCGTCTTTTTTTTTTTTAAGGCCTTCGGAAACGCCAAGACGATACGGAACGACAACAGCAGCCGTTTTGGGAAGTACATCGAGATTTTGTTTGACAGGAGGCGCCGCATCATCGGGGCTCACATTAGAACCTACCTACTGGAAAAGTCAAGGGTTGTGTTTCAGGTAATTTTACCCAGAGAAGTGAGAGCTAATGATCCATGGAGAAAACATCTGCAGATCTGGTGTGGTTTACATTGCTTTGCATTAATTTTAGGCCTGTGGAGAGAGAAATTACCATATATTCTACCAGCTCTGCGCCTCATCACATTTACCAGAGTTCAAAGCCTTCAGATTAGGTAAAAGTATCTCCAAAAGAGCAGCATAAATGTAGGAGGAATGTTGTGTAGAATCTAATTGTTGACATATTTTGGCCAATTCAAAATAGCATAAATGACGATTATCTGTTGATGTTTCAAGGTTGCATAGATGACTTTCACTGTGCTAACCAGGGTCAGAGCCCGCTGGTAAACAGAGTGGATGATGCCAAAGAGTTTTGCAAATCCAGAAGGGCGCTGTCACTTTTAGGTGAGTGCGGTTGTGTTTGAGTTTAGAACCTTCCCTGTGAACAAGGCTGGTCATCAGTAATGTTTCAAACCTTCCCGCTCGTTGTAGGAATGAGCGAAAGGGAACAAATGGCGATTTTCCAAACTCTGGCAGCTATTCTCCACCTTTGTAATGTGCAGGTGAAATATCAGTCTGAAGACCAGAGCAGGATTTCGGTGAGTTCATTCTCCTAAGGTTTGAGTTCTGATCTCTCCACCCACGTCTGATCGTAGCTTCACCGTGTCTCCAGCCAGATGATAAGCACCTGATGGCGTTCTGCGAGCTAACGGGGGTGCCCTGTGAAGAAATGGCGCGCTGGTTATGCCACACTAAGCTCAAGACGACCACGGACACTTATGTCAAGTCTGTGTCCGCGCTGAGCGCCGTCAGCGGCCGGGACGCTCTGGCCAAACACATCTACGCCCGGCTCTTTGGGTGGGTCGTGGACCGCGTCAACGGTGCTTTGAGATCTACCGCGAACCAACACTCCTTCATCGGTGTGCTCGATATTTATGGGTACAGGTTTTCAGTTCCGGTTGTACTTGCCTGTTTCGGACGTGACCAGGCGGGTTTTAATTGAAACGGCTTTGTCTTCCGCCAGGTTTGAAATGTTCCACATCAACAGCTTCGAGCAGTTTTGTATCAATTATGCTAACGAAATGCTGCAGCAGCAGTTCAACCTGGTAAGATCCTTCTGCACCGCCAGACGTTTCTCTGCACGTTTAAATCTACTTCTCAGCCCTCTGTTACTGCTGCTTCCAGCACGTTTTCAAGCTAGACCAAGAAGAATATACGAAGGAAGGGATCCCCTGGACAATGATCGACTTCTGTGACAACCAGCCGGTCATTAATCTCATTGAGGCCAAACTGGGAATCCTGGACCTTCTGGATGAGGAGTGCAGGGTAAAAAACAAAATCAGAACCAAAAAAAATGATATTTTGTGGAACTCAAACATGAAAAAGCTCAACCAGGCTGTTTTCAGGAGGTCAGAATAAAGGCCGGGACTCACTGATGTCACCTTTTCCTCTTTCCGTAGATGCCCAAAGGCTCCGATGACTCATGGGCCCAGAAAATGTACAACACTCTCCTCAAGGAGCATGCTCTGTTTAAAAAGCCCAAATTATCCAACAGAGCCTTTATCATCCACCACTTTGGAGACAAGGTGCAATAAAAATTAGATTTGTACACTTTGACAAGAAATGTTAGGTCAAATAATCAGTCTAGTCTGAATAGGCTCTGAATAATGGAAAGAGTCATTTTACTTAGTCCAAGTACTTTTCATGACCCGGTCTTTTGTTCCAAGGTGGAGTACCAGTGTGAGGGTTTCCTGGAGAAAAACAAGGACAGAGTCAACGAGGAGCAGATAAACGTGCTGAAAAGTGGCAAAGTAATTGTTTATTATATTTCCACTTCCGCTTTCTCCCCCTTTCTTTGTGTAAGCTGCAGGAATAAAATGTCAGCACCTTCCCAAATAGCAACAACGACTGCAAAAAGATTTCCATTTTCTTTTCCAGGTCCTTGAATAAAAAAATGCTAATTCCAGCCTGTGAAACGCTGCCATCTGCTGTTCAATGACAACTTTGCACCTCCTCCCTCTTTGCAGTTTGATTTGTTGCTGAAGCTGCTTGAGGGTGATGAGGAGGCCCCATCTTCTCACCAACACACCACTGGCATCAGGAGATCTTATCCTGGGAGGCGTGACGCGAGGACTGTCGGATGTCAGGTGGGAGGATTCAGTGCTGTGAACGACTGTGAGAGCACATTTTAAAATGAGTTTGCCAGATGGAAAGAATCGGTGTCTTTATGGGAAAACGCCACTGTTTTGGAGCGGGTCATGCCTCTGCTGTGTAGATCCGCGGCAGAAGCTCCAGCTGATGTGTGCTGACGGAACTTTTCGCTCTCTCGCCGCCCAGTTTCGACACTCTCTTCATTTACTGATGAACATTCTGAACGCGACGAGTCCTCACTACGTCCGCTGCATCAAGCCTAACGATCACAAAGCTTCTTTTGTGTGAGTATAATGTGGGTCTTTCTAAAACAATGATGAATCAAGTCATTTTTTTCTAGCATCGCTGTTTGTTTCTTTCACCAAGTTTGGAGCCTCTGAAGGTCACGCAGCAGCTCCGAGCATGTGGCATCCTTGAAACGATCCGCATCTCCGCGGCAGGCTTCCCCTCTAGGTAGAAGACTGCACATCTGATAGAGAGCATGTCCTAAACCCCTCATGTCCACAGATATGTGGAATTAACACAGACCGGTCAACCCTTTTTCATCTGAATGCTGTAGGTGGACCTATCAGGAGTTCTTTTGCCGTTATCGTGTCCTTCTAAAGCAGAGAGATGTGCTTCCGGACAGAGCACAAACCTGCAAAAACCTCACGGATAAACTCATCAAGGTGTGTAAAAATTCCAGAATAACTTCTTAAAATTGTGTAAAAGCAGAAAAAGTAATGTCTTCACTAGCAGCCCGTGTCATGCTGTGTGTAACTGTTTTGCTCCAAGGACCAGGATAAGTTTCAGTTTGGCAAAACTAAGATCTTCTTCAGGACCGGACAGGTGGCGTACCTGGAGAAGCTCCGCTCTGATAAACTGCGCTCGGCCTGCGTCTGCATCCAGAAGAGCGTCCGGGGCTGGCTGGCCCTCACAAAGTACCAGAGGATGAGGGCATCTGCCCTCACCATACAGAGATGGCTGCGGGGCTACCGGGCACGCTGGTGAGCACAGGCCTTCAACAGCAGCCGCTAGGAAAAGAAAAAAAAAAACAAAACAACAACCCTCTTTTATGGCCGATTTTGAATGTTTTTGTCCTCAGCTACGTGACATTTCTGAAAAGAACCAGAGCGGCTGTGGTCGTACAGAAGAACGTGCGTATGTGGGCGGCCAAGAGAAGCTACCAGCGGCTGCGCTGGGCGGCTGTGACTATTCAGTCCTCCCTGAGGGCTCACGTGGCCAGGAAGAAGTATCATCAGGTAACACACGAGCAACACACTCCAGGAAGGAGAGGGGATTCAGAGAGGGCGTGTTTGTGACCGATTTTTCAGATGATGTTGGAGCAGAAGGCTGTGATCATCCAGAAGCGGGTGAGGGGCTGGCTGGAGAGGCGGCGTTACACACGGGCCTTGAAAGCCGCCGTTGTGCTGCAGTGCTGTGTACGCTGCTGGAGGGCCAAGAAAGAGCTGAGGAGTCTGAAAACAGTGGCCCGCTCTGTGGAGCACCTCCAGAAGCTCAATGTCGGCATGGAGAAGAAGATCATACAGCTGCAGCACAAAATAAACGAGCAGGTGCGATTGATCGTGCGATCCATCCCGTTTCTGTTTTATCGTGGCGGGTTGCTCTGGAATCTACCACGGTTACTGGTGTGGGAGACATATCGGGTCATTGGGAGTTGTCATATCACATGCACAGCACGTGTGTCCACCCTCCCCCTGCAGCATCAAGAGATCGGAGAGCTCAGTAAGCTGCTGTGTTTGGTGGAGGCGCTGCTGTCTTCAGAGAGAGAGGCAAACAGCAGAAAGACGCTGCGCTCCGAGCAGGAGGCCCGAGAGCAGGAAGAGAAGATCCAGGCTCTGTCGGAGCAGCTCTCCCTCCTCCAGCAGGAGCTGGACAACAGCCAGAGGGACAAGGCCGACCTGGCAGGGCAGATGAAGGTCTACAAGGAGGAAACCCGGCAGGTAGATCCCTTCTTTTCACTCAGCCATGATTAACAGTTCAGCTTGAAGTCAAAGGTTTTTCCATCAGACTTGATTTCATACATGGCTGTTTAACAGTCAACAGGCACTATTTTCAATTGTGGTGAGATTTTCCAGCATTGGTGATGTCATGATGGAACTAAAAATGTTTTCAACGCGCCGCTCGAGTCACCTGATTATCACGGTTCTTCCGCCTGCAACTTTTTATTGTTGTCATATCCTCATCTTTCAATCATAAGGTTTACCATGACCTGGGAAATTTTCAAGTTGCATTTAATAAGCTGAAAAATAAAAGATTTTTAACTGTTTCCCCTCTACATCTCAGGTGATAGAGGAGTTAAATATGAGAATCAGCTTGGTAAAGACTGAAAAAGCTGTGCTTAACACAGGAATTCTGGAGTCAGAAGGTAGAGTCCGTTCCCCTCCATCCTTCACAGCATTTTAACAGAACCCTTCATTTAAAATGGATCAATTCTATGTATTTTCCCCCAGCAACTGTTGAGTACACAAACCAGATGGACGACGCCATAACTGAGGAGTGTTCTGGCTCCCAAAGTGCTGATCTACACCTGGAGGAGCAACAAGACCCGACAGAAGATGGAACCCTCACAGTATGAAAGACTAACACAACTGACCTCTGACCTGCAGGAGGCCGTTATTGGCTCTGGTTATTTACTCCCTGGTTGCTCGTTTTAATGCTCCTCACTGATTTAGAGCTCAGGCCTGTCTGAACACAAGAGGAGAGACTCCAACCGCAGCAGCAGCAGCAGCCCCTCGCAGTTTAGCTTGAATTTAGGCTCCGAAGATGGAGAAGGCGTCTCCGTACGATCAGAGGTAAAACTACACAGAGACCTGACAACACTATTTATTATTATCGGAAGACGCGTCAATAGCAGACATACAGTTTGTGTCACATTCATTATTAAGTTAATGCAGCTTTCGTGTTCACTAAATTGCTTTGTTAGCATCGGGCTAATTAGTTTGACTTCTAGAACACAGTCGCTCCTTTCATGATGGCTGGGCTCTTTCCCCTCCTCTGACCATGCCTCTGCCATAATCACGTTAGTGCAGCGTTCCTGCCGCTGTTTGCAGACGTTCAGAAACCGCTGCTTGTTGTGCTTTGGCAGGACGGGCCCCAGCCCTCGGAGGAGCTGCCAGTGCTCCTGAAGCTCCAGAGGAAAGTCAAGGAACTGGAGCAGAACAAGCAGTCTTTATGGGAGCGGCTGGACAAGAAAGAGGGAACTCGGCAAAAAAAGGCAAGGGTAAAGCCTCGCACATCAATCATGTTTTCCTTTCCATGGAATGAAACATTACTGGAGAAATCTGGTTTCTTTATCTTCTTGCCAGCTGCGTTTTTCTCTCAATAATGTGTGTATGTTCTTCTGAAAAGGAGTTGGCGGAGCAGATAACTGTTGGCAGAGCCGAACTGGACTTGGAAAAACTGAAGGTATGACCAATGAGGTGTCTTCAACACCTCCTTTCGGGTGTTTAGCACGTATCTGTGTTGACGTGTTCCTTTTGGATGCAGCGACACGACCTGGAATCGGAGAACAAGAAGCTGAAGCAGGATCTGAATGACCTGCGCAGATCTCTGAGCAGCGAGAACAGTCACCTGATGCCCCCGGCCCCAGGGTCTCTGCCCTACAACATTCTGCTGGACCAGCTCAACTCTTCCAATGAAGAACTGGAGATGCGTAAAGAGGAGGTTCTGCTCCTCCATTCACACATGGTCCGACAAGATGCTCTTAAACACAGGGTAAGATAGTCAACCCTTTATTCATCCCCATGGGGGAAATTCACAATCACCAATTCTATCCTCTGTCAGAGGTGGGCAAACTGAGGCCCGGGGGCCACATGTGGCCCGATGAACTATTTAATCCGGCCCGTAGAACCTTCACAATAAGTTCTCCAAAAACCAAATTAAGAAGGTTGTCAGCTTGATTGGTTAGAAAAAGAAGGTGGGGCCAAACATCACATTAGGAGCCTCATCATCCATCTCTAGTTGGACCAATTTACAGGCTCGATTTTTAGTTAACCTCCCATCCTCATTTTGGATGGGAGGTCAGTGTCCTGCACCACCTGGCCGGCCCGTTCATCAGGACCTAAAACCCAATATGGCCCTCCAGGCTAAATAATGGCCCACCCCTGCTCTATGTGCATCTCTGCAGGACTCCACATTTGGGGAAAGTGTCATGCTGGGTCTGGAAGTTCCCTCATTCCCAGATGTCGACAGGTAAGGCGTCAGACCCCGAGGAGGTCGAGCCTGTTGCTTAAAAGATCTGATGTACATGTCCTGTTCCTGAAGGTCCACCACGCTCCGGACGCTGAACGAAGACGGCGAGCTGTGGCTGGCTTATGACGGCCTGAAGGAGACCAACAGGTAAAGAAATGGCACCGCGGCTCCTGAGAAACTGAAACGCCACCTCCCCCGTCCGCTCCGTCTTCCAGACTTCTCGAGTGTCAGATGCAGCAGCAGCAACGGGCCCACACGGAGGAGTGCCACAGGCTGCTGGAGGAGGTGAAGAGGTTGAGGGAGGAGAAGGAGGAGCAGCAGAATCTGCTGGCGCAGAGCCTGCTCCTGTCTGAAGACGCCCGCGTCGAGGCGCGCCTGAAGCACGAGATCACGCGGCTCACCAGGGAGAACCTGGTCGGTCGCTCCGCCTCTTATCGTTTATATCTTTACTGTTTCCTTCCAGGGTTGATTCTGTTTTTGTTTCGTTTACTTTATTTTGTCCTGATGGAAGTTTCTTGGCTCGCACGTAGGAACTCGTGGAGCAGCGTGAGGCACAGGACAAAACTATCCGCAAACTGAAAAAACAGCTCGACGATTACGTGAGAAAGGTGGAGGAGTGTGAAGGTGAGCACTAACTTTGGCGACCTTTCAGCAGGCCTGCCTCCGACCGGCCGATTTCCTGATTCCTACATGTAGCCAACAAGAAAAGGCCCCACAAGTCCCCCAAAATGATCGACACCGTCGCAGCTTCTGCCATTAACGTTGCATTTTGCTGAAAGAAGCAGGCGTTGCTTCCGCTAACGCTGCTGTTTTTGTCGCTTAGCAACCGCCCGGCAGAGGAGCAGCGTCTCATCGCCGGACCCTCGTGTGAGCGCGGTGAACATCACGCGGAAGGAGCGGGAGCGCCAGGGCCTGCTGGAGTACAGGGCGGCCGACGTGGGCCGCCTGCTGAAGAACGTGGTCACAGGTACGTTCCCGATCGGGACGGGCGGGACTCGTCGATGCTGGGCCCCAGGTCCGGCTGTTTGCATCGGGCCCCGCCGCTAACGTTGCGTTCCTGGCAGAGCTGAAGCCTCACGGCGCCACGGACGCCTTCATCCCCGGCCTTCCTGCCTTCATCATCTTCATGTGCGTGCGATACGCGGACTGCGTGAACGACGAGCAGCTGGTCAGCTCTCTGCTCAATTCCGCCATCGGCAGCATCAAAGGCGTCGTCAAGGTGACCTGCAAACAGTTGCCCAGGGCTGCGTAGCGACGGCAATCCTGTCACCTTCTGAACGAATTTACGCTTTTCTTCAGAAGAGAGGGAAGGAGTTTGGAGTTCTGTCCTTCTGGCTGGCCAACACGTGCAGACTGAGGCACTGTCTGAAGCAGTACAGCGGAGATGAGGTAAGCCGCTTCAGGCTCCCACGCCACACATGCAGTTAGCTTATACATCAGGGGTGGGCCATTATTTAGCCTGGAGGGCTACGCTGGGTTTTAGATCTTGATGAAGGGGCCGGCCAGGTGGTGCAGGAAACTAACCCCCCCAAATGGGGATGGGAGGTCAACTGGTGATGGTTTGACCCCACCTTCTTGAGAGCACATGTTAGCATGCTAGGTGAAGGGGGGGGGGCTGAACCTTTTTCTAACCAATCAAGCTGACAAACCTCTTAATTTGGCTTTTGGAGAAATTGTTGTGTAGGCTCTGTGGGCCGGATTAAATAGTTCATCGGTCCACGTGTGGACCCCGGGCCTCAGTTTGCCCACCTCTGTTGTACATGGACCTGTGGTGATTCCATCCTCTGCAGGCCGTCAGTCAACACAACACCGCCAAGCAGAATCAGCAGTGTCTCACCAATTTTGAGCTGTCAGAGTATCAGGAGGTTTTGGGTGACCTGATCGAGCAGATTTACCACCAGCTCATCGAGTGTGCGGAGGCGATCCTGCAGCCCCTCATCGGTACGGTGACACAACCTGAACGACCGGGTTTAGAAAACACAAGTTAAGCATTTCTCTTCGACGTGTTCAGTCGCAAGCGTCCTGAACCCTGAGACCACTCGGGCCGTTTTGGGGTCCAAGCTGATGGGCCAGAGGAAGAGGAGCAGCAGCCTCCCGGAGGAGGAGGCCGTCACGGTGGAGGCCATGCTCCAGCATCTGGAGGACTTCTACACCACCATGAGTCAGCACGGCGTGGACTCGCACCTCATCAAACAAGTGGTCAAGCAGCTGTATTACATCGTCTGCACGGTCTCCTTCAACCACCTGCTGCTGCGGAAGGACATGTGCTCCTGGAGCACCGGCCTGCAGATCAGGTCTGACCTCTCACGCAACAGAAATGGGCCGCCCTCGTCACACTGAACGCTCCGCTCTTCCTGGCTCCAGGTACAACAGCTGGCAGCTGCAGGACTGGCTGATCGACAGGGAGCTGGCCGACTGCGGCGCCAAGGAAACTCTGGAGCCCCTCAAACAGGCCGCGCTGCTTCTCCAGGTCAACAAGAAGACGGAGGCAGACGCTGCATCTATCAGCAGCTTGTGCACCGCCATCAGCCCCACACAGGTCGGTCAGCGCCTCTTCAGCCAGCTCAGGCCAAACGTGCGGGCTGTTTCTGTCAATGCTCTTGGTTTTGCCAACAGATAGTGAAAATACTGAGCCTTTACACGCCCGTGACTGAATTCGAAGAGCGAGTGTCTCCCGCTTTCATCGCAGCTGTTAAGGTAAGGCGGCTGGAGCTGCAAAATAAATGCAAGGAAATAATCTGATGCGTTTTCAAACTTTTCTTCCTCTCTTTTTCCTGTTTTAGAGCGCTCTGAAGCACAGAGCTGATTGTCCCACATTGTTGATGGACATCAAGAAGATCTTTCCGCTCAGCCTCGTCTTCACACCCTCTGCTGTTGCTCTGGAAACCATCCAGATCCCAGCCAGCCTCAATCTGGGGTTCCTCACCCAGATCTGATGCACATCAAAACATACTGGACCGCTTTGATTTTTTTTTTTTTTTTTTACTATCGACATATCTGCACTGGATCACCTAGAATAAATAATCTAATGAGCATTACATTAATGCCCTCTTCCTCTAGCGTTGGGAATTCTGAAGAAAATTTCCGTAACACGTTGAACTGTTGGAAACCAGATGTTTTCCAGAGGTCAGCGTGGTTGATTCTCCAGGTATTGACGCCGAATTGTTACATCACACTTCAAACACGTCGCTATTGGCAGAAGATTTGTAGGAATGCTCTTCAGGTGGATTTGATCAGAGGTCATCACAAACAGGTGTGCTTTAAACTGCTGCACCAATGGCTGAAAATATGTCAGTTTATTAAAGTTGTTAATAATTTATCTCCTGGTTAAACACTGTTTAAGCTTTCTGAGAACACCAGGAATGAAGGTCGTTCCACTACCTTAACTTTGGAACTCCATCTGCTGGCACAAAGATATTAAATTTTAACCTCGTATTTTGTCAAATATTGGTATTTGTGACTGAAATTATTTGCAAGCTGATGAGGTTACCATAGAGACCTGTATCCGGTTCAAGCTGTCGTCACAATCCTTAATCAAACGAGCACACCCACACGTCACAGCGCTGCTGTCACAAGACGGAGGGGCGGAGTCACGCAGCGAAGGTCCGCAACAGGTGAACAACCCGAAAATACGAGACAAACCTGCCGGGTGAACGATGGGCCTTCAGAATAAAAGTGAATAAAATTCAAAAAACAACAGAGGCTTTCAATACAGTGACAGAATAAACGTCAATTTATTAAAGGTCTGTATCTAATATTAACGATGTGACAATGCTAGACTTTGATTGATTTGGTTAATATAGTTTCACCCTTCCTCCATTAACATTTGCTTAAAATCACGATATTAAACCCAGACATTTGTAATTCGGTGACAATTTAATTACAGATGTGTATTTTGGATCCTGTCCAAATAGGAGTTTCAGCGTGGCACTGACGAACAGAAAATTAAGGTAAAAACGGGCCCCTTTTGATTGTACTTTGAAAACCAAAACCGGAAGCGCAGGTAAGTCTGTTTAACTTAACTCTCGGTGATACCGGGGCAACTCCGTAACCTGTAACAGCCGCCGACAACAGATATTACACGTACACCGGTGGAGAAGAAGTTGGGAACACAATGTATAGACATGGCTTTAATGGAACTCTACACCGTGGTAAGAGGAAAAGTTGTGCTTTTTCACGGCAGCAGCTGCGCTCGCGCGTTCGTGCCGTTTCGAAGCGACATATGGAAAGTTGCTGGGATGCGCGAGGCTGACTCGAAGGAATTTGCGCAAACACGGTCTCGTTTGAACTGCTGCCATCTTCAGGACTCGATCATATACCCACAGATTCGGGGAACTTGGAGTGATTAAGTACATATCTAAGCCAGGCAGCGCGGTGTTATTATGCTCTTACAGTTTTACGGGAACGCTGACGTAAACGTGTCGCCTTGGCTGTGTTCTGTAGTCAAACAGAGTATGGATCCTGGACGCAGAACATGTGTGGAAATCGGCCGAGATTCTGGAGGATTTTCATGTGGGAGACAGTGCTCTGGAGCTGCTTCTTGAAAACGGTGCTGTAAGTAAAACGCGACCCGTCAAAGTGTCGCGGCGGGGTCGTGGGGCTGAGGAAAACCAAAGGTCAGCTGACTCTTCCGCCCCGCTGCACAGGTGAGCTACTACCCCCTGGACCCGTCCAAGCCGGAGCTGCCCCCCCTCCGCAACCCGGACATCTTGGTTGGAGAGAACGACCTGACTGCTCTCAGCTACCTGCACGAACCTGCGGTTCTGCACAACCTCAAAGTGCGATTCGTGGAGTCCAGGATCATCTACACCTACTGTGGTACTGATGCAGCCGAACCTGGGCTGCCAGCCTGCGGCAAAAAAGGTGCAGGTTTGCGTTGTGCGGCCCGCCTGAGTCATTTCCTCATTTGCAGGGATCATACTGGTGGCTGTAAATCCGTACAAACAGCTTCCTATTTATGGAGATGCAATCATTCACGCCTACTCGGGCCAGAACATGGGTGACATGGACCCTCATATATTTGCCGTGGCGGAGGAGGCTTACAAACAAATGGCCAGGTATATAAAGCAGGCATTTTAAAGTGTTAATTATCATTATAACAGTGGACCTTTTTCCTTCAGGAACCACAAAAACCAGTCCATCATCGTCAGCGGCGAGTCTGGTGCTGGTAAAACCGTGTCTGCTCGATACGCCATGAGGTACTTTGCTGTGGTCAGCAAATCTGGAAGTAAGGCACGAGTTGAGGACAAAGTCCTGGCCTCCAATCCCATAACTGAGGTATGACACAGGCGAGGCTCGCACGCCCTTTCAGAATTCCTGACCCGACACGGCGGCGTTCCTCTCCAGGCCATCGGGAACGCAAAGACCACCAGGAACGACAACAGCAGCCGTTTCGGGAAGTACACGGAGATCAGCTTCGACAGGAGGTACCGCATCATCGGAGCCAACATGAGGACGTATCTGCTGGAGAAATCCAGGGTGGTTTTCCAGGTAGTCTGAGAGCAGACCGGCCCGGGCCGTCCAGACCGCCGTACTGACGCGCTTCTTTCATTCAGGCGGACAACGAGCGGAACTATCACATCTTCTACCAGCTCTGCTCCTGCGCTCACCAGCCCGACTTCAAAGATCTGCGACTGTGTGAGCGCTCGGCGCCTTCAAGCTGCGCTTTTGTTCTGAAGCGAGCTCCAGCTTCACCAGCTGTGTTTATCTGCAGTAAGCGCCGAGCACTTCCGCTACACCCGCCTGGGAGGTGAGGTCGCGATCGAAGGTGTGGACGACGGGAAGGACATGGAGGACACCCGGAGAACGTTCACACTGCTGGGTAAAAATCAGCAATAATGGAGGGTAACTAAGCGCACGTGCCGAAGCATCGCGCCCATGTTCACCTTGCTCTTCCAGGGTTGAAGGAGGACTTTCAGGCTGATGTCTTCAAAGTGTTGGCGGCCATTTTGCACCTGGGGAATGTGGAAATCAGGGATTCCGGAGGCGACAAGTCATCCATTCCTGTGAGTCCGAGCTCCCGTTTTGTGCGAAAGGCTGTGCCGTGGCGGAGCATCCGGCTACCTTCTTCTCCTGCTGCAGCTCAATGACCCCCACCTGGCGGTCTTCTGCGAGCTGTTGGCCGTGAAGGCGGAGGGCCTGGCGCGCTGGCTGTGCCACCGGAGGATCGTGCTCGCGGCTGAGACGCTGGTGAAGCCGGAGCCCAAGAAGAGGGCGCTAAACGCCAGAGACGCCCTGGCCAAGCAGATCTACGCCCACCTGTTTGACTGCATCGTCACCAGGATAAACGGAGCGCTGCAGGTCCCCGGAAAACAACACGCGTTCATCGGAGTGCTGGACATTTATGGGTGGGTACGGCGGTTTCAGCGGCTTGACAATCGTATCTGAATCAGCTGGTTTTTAACGGGAGGTTGTCGTCCTTTCTGCTCAGCTTCGAGACCTTCGACGTCAACAGTTTTGAACAGTTTTGTATCAATTACGCAAACGAAAAGCTCCAGCAGCAGTTCAATTTGGTACGTCCGTCCGTCCGTCCCGCCGCGCTGGCTCATGGGTCCATGCGGGTGCTTCAGGAGCTCTGCTGTCTGTCCACCTCCAGCATGTGTTCAAGCTGGAGCAGGAGGAGTACATGAAGGAGGACATCCCCTGGACGCTGATCGATTTCTACGACAACCAGCCGCTCATCGACCTGATCGAGGCAAAGATGGGGATTCTCGACCTGCTGGACGAGGAGTGTTTGGTAACTGAGCAGATCTTAAGCCGTCACGCTGCGGTCTGTGGCAAGCTGTCCACTCATCGGAGCTGGACCTGCAGTTTCCCCAGGGCACCGATCAAAGCTGGCTGCAGAAGCTCTTCAGCTACCTGGAGGCCAGTCCCCTGTTCGAGAAGCCCAGGTTGTCAAACGAGGCCTTTGTCATCCAGCACTTTGCAGACAAGGTGAAGCCCCGTCGGCTCCTCCCATCAGGCCTCCCCGACAAACCCATGAAGGAGTGTTTTTGCATGAACAGGTGGAATACCAGTGCAGAGGTTTTCTGGAGAAGAACAGAGATACTCTCTATGAAGAGCTAGTGGACATCATGAGGGCCAGCGAGGTAAAGCCAGCCATCTATCAGCGTGTGTGCGTGTGTGTGTGTGTGTGTGTGTGTGCGTGGTTAAAGCCCAACTCTTCCCACCTGCTTCTGCTGTTATCAGTTTCCTTTTCTGGCCAACTTTTTCCAAGAGGAGGAGCGACGTCACACGGCGAACGGCAGGGGCGTGAACGTGAGGCCCGCCCGGCCCGGAGTGAAACCGGCCAATCGGCAGCTGAAAACCTCAGTGGGAGATAAGGTGACAATGTTTGCTCACCGTCTCCGCTCGCTGCACATTAAAGCTCGCTGGGGAAGTCTCCCCCTGACGCTTTGCTGTTGAACGCAGTTCCGCAGCTCTCTGTCGTTGCTGATGGAAACGCTGAACGCCACCACCCCCCACTACGTGCGCTGCATTAAACCCAATGATGAAAAGCTCCCGTTTGAGTGAGTACACAACGACCAGGACTTCCTCATCGATTCAGAAATGTTCCCGGGCTTCTCCTGGATTCCTTTGAGGTTTTGTTGTGTTTGTTTTTTGGTTGTTTTTTTTTTGGAGATACGACTCCAGGAGGGTGGTGCAGCAGCTGCGGGCCTGCGGAGTCCTTGAAACCATTCGCATCAGTGCACAGAGCTATCCGTCCAGGTGAGTCCGGGTTCCGGCCAGATTCCAGCAGCTTGTCGGCGGTGATGATGATGACGACAAGGGCGACGTTTGCAGGTGGACGTACATCGAGTTTTACAGCCGCTACAGCATCCTCATGTCGCAGCAGGAGGCCGACCTCAGCGACAAGAAGCAGACTTGCAAAAATGTGCTGCAGAGGGTGATTCAGGTGAGCCTTTCCTGCCGTTCATCAGGAAAAGCACCAGTTTTTTCCCCCACCGGCGATGCATTTGTGCTGCTTTGACCTCTGCAGGACCCCGACCAGTACAAGCTTGGTCGCACAAAGATCTTTTTCCGCGCCGGCCAGGTAGCGTATCTGGAGAAGCTGCGTCTGGACCGGCTCAGGAGAGCCTGCGTGACCATCCAGAAGCACGTCCGAGGGTGGAGCCAGCGGAGGAGGTTCCTGCGCATGAGAGCGGCAGCCATCGTTCTGCAGGAGTACATCCGTGGAAAGAGGACAATCCGGTGAGAGCCGGTCATTTTCACACGCGCTGTCCTCGTTTTCTTACACCTGGATTTGACCAAATGTTAGAAAAAGGAAAATATCCGTTGAAATAAAATAGTCCACCTGTATTAGCTTCAACAAATCTTAATACAAATTATAAATTATTTACTATAAATGAAACTATATAGGCAGCTTGAACACGTACTGGTGTGTACTGTGCTCCAGGCAAACACTGATATGTGATGTTAAGTACAGCATTTACTGGAGTGGAGGAAGTACAAATATCTCAAATGTATACTGATGTAAAGCGCTGGAGGACATGTCTGTCAAGGTCACGTGGTGGTTGTGGTTGCGAACCTGCAGTAAAACGGTGACGGCTGAAACGCTGAAGCAGGGCTGGGCGTCGGTGGTGATCCAGAGACACTGGAGAGGCTACCGCACCAGGCAGATCTACCAGGTTGTCCGTTGGGCGTCCGTCACCATCCAGGCCTTCACGCGGGGATGGATGGCCCGCAAATGCTACAAGAAGGTCAGTGTCTGAAAGAAACTGATCGTTTTAGCCTGATGGGCAAACGAATCACCGCGTGTGACTCCTGCACTGGCCTCTTTCCCGTTGATTCTCAGATGGTGGAGGAGCAAAAAGCTCTCGTCCTGCAGAAGTACGCCAGGGCCTGGCTGGTACGGCGGCGTTTTCAGACCATGCGCCGGCTGGTGATCAACGTTCAACTGTCCTACAGGGTGCAGCAGCTCAGGAAGAAGATTGAGGAGAAGGTAGACACAGGGTGCCCGGTTCTCGCTGTTATTGAGAGGATGTCATTGACCCTGAGTCCTCACAGAGCAAAGACAACCTGGGTTTGATGGAGCGACTGACAAGCGAGGCCAACGCGCGCTCTCAAGCTGCGGATCGGCTTCAGGCTCTGGAGGCCAAGATGGAAAAACTAACCAACGAGAAGGCTTCTTGGGAGGCGAGAGAGACGAAAGTAAAAGAAGATGCGAGTCTGGTCAGTGGCCAAGTCCGGTTCACCTTAGAAGTGACGCCGAGTTCTGGTCCGATCGCTTCCTGACGCGCTCAGTTCTCTTTCCAGACAATCGCCCAACTTCAGGGGGACATAGATTTTTGGCGCTCGGAGAAAAAGAACTTGGAGGAAAGGTTTGAAGAGTCAACCACGCTGGCCAACGGTAACGGAGTCAGGAATCGTGGGCTCTTGTGTAACGCGCACCCAAATCTTGACGAGTTGTACATTCTTCCAGAGAACTTTGAGCATTTCAAGAGGACTCTTCTGGAAGAGAGAGAATACGAAGCAAGGCTCAGGAAGTAGGTCAAAGTCTCCATGAACACCTCGCTCAGTCTGGTTTTATGTCAGTCATGTCATAAGATCTTTGTCGGCAGAATCGCAGAAAACAACATTGAGATCCTGAAACAGGACCACGAGAAGGAGGTGGAGACACTGAAAGAGGAGGTAAAGCGGCTGAAAGAAGAGATCATCAACCTGCAGAGGCAGACCGAAGAGGGGGAGCAGCTCAACTCCGACCTGCAGGAGCAGATCGGCCAGCTCACCAAACACGTCAAGACCATTCCAGATCTGCACAGAGACCTGTCCAACCTGCAAAATCAGCTGATCACCATGGACCGGAGGATGAAGCAGACATCAGAACAAGCCAGAGGTGCAGAGCTCATGTTTGCACAAGCGTGAGACCATTATTATGCAGAACGTGACATTAAAAAGGGTCATATTTTACCATGTTTTTCTGTAGTTAAAATCGGCGATGTTACGAGGCAACTTCTTCACGGCGCTGTGGAAGAGGAGGTTCTCTTGGGGTAACTTAAACACATTTATTCAAATTTTAACATGTTCTTTGTCCTAAATCTCATGTTTGTGCTCCAAAGGTTAAATCCAGAAAACTCTGAGAAGATCTACGAAGTTGAAGATGTGCTAGAAGCCTTTGATGGCCTCCACCAAGCTGCCAGGTCTGATTAAACACGCAGTTTGATCACATACAAGCGTTGCATCAGGTCAGGTTTTGAGTTCCATCTTGGCCTGCAGAATCATGGAGGACCACCAGAGGGTGCAGAAGGAGCGCTATGAGAGCCAAGTGGAAGGCTTGAGCTTAAAGGTGGACCATCTACAAAATGAGAGCAGCAAGCTGCAAAACCTGTTTCAGGAGAAGAGCAACATCAATGAGACAATACGCCAAGAGGTGTCCAGGCTGAGCAGTGAGAACTTGGTGCGTTCAGGCTCTCGGGTTGTGCGCGACTGAGCGTTACTGGCCAGTTTTTCGCCTATTTCATATGATCCACAGGTGATTCCTGAGCTCAAACAGCAGGTTACAGAGCTGCAGAAGCAAAAGCAGGAACTAGAAGCTAGTGTGCAAGAGCAGCGCAGAGAACTGGCTGGTAAATATGAGCTGTTTAAAAATTTCTGTCACATTCTGGCTGAAGAAAGACGCATTTGGGTAACAACTCTTGCAGGACTAAACTCTGACGGTTTGCAAGGTTCATTAGACATTTTTTTTTTTATTTGTTTGGGCCAAAAGAAAAATCTCAAAAGATCACAGACGATCTTCAAACCAGGATCAAGGAAGAGAACTCCCAACGCAGGTAAAGAGCTCGGATGAGCGGTAAATCTTTACATTTAAATGTTCGTTTGTGGTTCACTGTGATTCCGGTTGCTCTTTTAGGTACTTTGAGGAGAAGCTGAAAGAGCTGGAGGAGCTGCAGAATGAGCTTCAGGGACACGTGGAGGAGCTGGAAGAGGAGAACGATCATTTGAAGAAGCAGAACATGATGGTGAACGAGGCCAAGATCAAGCTGAGACAGGAGACGTCGCTGCTGACTGCGGAGAACATGGTCTGTGTGTGTGTGTGTGTGTGTGTGCCTGCAGAGAGTTCCAGGGGTTATTATGACAGAAACCACTGTCTGTCTTGGTTACAGGACTTAGAAGAGCAGCTGGACCAGAAGAACAGATTAATCAAGAAACTGGTGTCTCAGTTAAAGAGTCTTGAAACATCTCAGAAAGGTTTCTGTTTTTGGGATGTCTGCTCTTTGGAACCTCTCTTACTGCTGACCCTTTGGTCACCCTTTGTGGAAGGTATTTAAATCCTACCTGGTTAAATGTTGCCGTTTGTCCCACAGCCAAGCCAGCGTCCCAGTCTGCCTTTCCCAGAGATCACCTGGGCATGCTGGAGTACAAGAGAGAAGATGAAGCCAGGCTCATGCAGAACATCATTCTGGGTATCCAGGATTCCTGCATCTTCTGCCTTTCTGCCTTCTCTTTATTCCCTCCAGGTTAGACCCACTGAAACGAGCTGTGTTCTTCCCCCAGAGCTGAAACCCAAAGGCGTGGTGGTCAACATGATCCCCGGTCTGCCAGCGTACATCCTCTTCATGTGCGTCCGCCACGCCGACTACCTGAAGGACGAAGCCAAGCTCAAGTCCCTCATGAACGCGGTTATCGGCGCGGTCAAGAAGGTCATCTTGGTGAGGCTCGATCTCGGACCGTTGGCATGTGTTCTGCGGTCGCTCGCCGGGGAAAACAAACCGTGACGTCTGATTTCAGAGTTATGAGAAAGATTTCGAGCTGCTGTCCTTCTGGCTCTCCAACACGCACCAGCTGCTCAACTGTCTGAAGCAGTACAGCGGCGAGGAGGTGCGCCTGCGCTCTTCATCCCGGTCATCCCACACCTGCCGCCACCTTTTGACGGGTTTTTTTTTTTTTCCCCCCCTTTGTAAAAGGAGTTCATGAAGCAGAGTTCTCCGCGCCAGAAGAAGAACTGCTTGCAGAACTTTGATTTGTCCGAGCACAGACAGATCCTGAGCGACCTCGCCATCCACATCTACCATCAGTTTATCACAGTGATGGAGAAGAACCTGACTCCTGCAGTTGGTACGGTAGTTTATTAGACCTCTTAATCAGCGAGCATCAGCGTTGTAATTTCCCATCCGTTTGTGACAGTGCCGGGGATGCTGGAGCACGAGAGCCTACAGGGGATTTCCAGCATGAAGCCGTCGGGCTTCAGGAAGCGATCCAACAGCATTTATGAGGACTCCGACACCTACACCATCTCCTCCATCATTCAGCAGCTCAGCGTCTTCCATTCGACCATGAGCCAGCACGGCATGGAGCAGGGGCTGATCAACCAGGCTGTGAAGCAGCTCTTCTACCTGGTGGGGGCCATCACCCTGAACAACATCATGCTGCGCAAAGACATGTGTTCCTGCAGGAAAGGGATGCAGATCAGGTCAGGCTCCATTTTTAGGAATGTGGAATTAGCTTTCAGCTTCAGCAGGCGGGTTCAGAGCTGTCGTGTTTGTTTAGGTGCAACATCAGTTACCTGGAGGAATGGCTGAAGGAGAGGAGCCTCCAGAGCTCGAACGCTATAAACACTCTGAGGCCGCTGTCTCAGGCCGCCTGGCTGCTGCAGGTCAACAAGTCCACCGACGGAGACGCCAAGGAGATCGTTGAGAAATGCACTGAACTCAAGCCTGTTCAGGTTCTCCACAGATGCAACACCCGCTTTTCTGGATTACGACATCGGGTTCACGCTTCAAAACATTTGTTTTTGCAGATCGTGAAGATTTTGAACTCCTACACGCCCATCGACGATTTCGAGAAGAGGGTGTCGTCGTCGTTCGTGCGAAAGGTTCAGTCGATGCTACAGGATCGGGACGGCTCCGCCCAGCTGATGTTTGACTCGGACTACCGCTTCCAGGTCACCTTCCCCTTCTGCCCGTCCACGCAGGCGCTGGAGCTGCTGCAGGTCCCGAGCAGCCTCAATCTGGGCTTCCTGACCCGAATATGACACAGGCCTCAGGCTATATGTTAATGTGTGTTTGTAATATCTGTGTAATTTATGTACATATTTAATCCTTTTGAATTTTCTTTTTTTGGATCTGAACTTTTTACATTTTTTTGATCAGACCCATGTCACATCTGCAGTGTTTTCTTATTATTATTTTAAGGTTTTATTTCTACAAATGCAAATTTTTGTCATTTTCAGCACATTTTACTATTTTAAACTGTTGAATGTAGCAAAATAATATTGCATCATTTTTAAAATACATCATATGTTTTGTGCCACAAAAAGTCTAGTTTTCAATGTGCACTATATTAAAAATAAAGTTTTGACAGGAAAAAATGCTATTTGCACATTTACTAGATCAAATAGTCTCTCATATAGACGTATTTTGCTGAATGACGCAATGTGTCGCACCTGCTGGTGTTTGTAGTTTATATAGTTGGTAACTCCTCATCTTTTATTACGTACGCACAGACATTTTATACAGACCTATGAAACATCTAAGTTATCCTGCTCTGATAACCTGCTGAGGTCTTGATCCTTTTGTTCTCGGGAAAAATAGGTCATTATCCGATTACAGGTGCGCACTGAATTACCCCTCCGACAGGTCATGTGACTCCAAATACAAAGAGGTCCAGTCTTCAGAGGGAAGAATTATTTCAATGCAGAATCGCACCGTTGATAGTGTGAAGATAAGATGAGGGGATAATTAACTGCGTATTTAGACTAAATCCACCCAGTCGAACCCCTCTCCCCTCATCTATTGGCTGCCTGCAGGGGTGGAGGTGGTGGCTCCAGGGCCAGATGTGTGTATAAAAACCCTCCGATGTGTTGTCTCACCTCATGAGGTGGCTCAAGGATGTGGGTTCTCTTCTTTCTCAGTGCCTTGTTGGGGGTATTGGGGGCCGAAGACGAGGCCCCCGGGACAGTCCGCCGGCTCCGGGCTCTCCACTGCCCACCATGTGAGCAGGTACACTGCTCCTCTCGGCGGGCGCTGAAGTGTAAGGGTGGGGTCACGACGTGTGTGTGCGGCTGCTGCCCCGTCTGCGCCAAAGTGGAGGGGGAGACCTGTGGAGGAACATGGGACTACCTGGGCAAATGTGACAAAGGCCTGGTGTGTGTGTACCAAGACTCTGGAAAACCAGACTCAGAGCCCAACGGAACCTGTAAGACAGGTAAACAACTAAATATACATATATTTAATCTACAGATAAATGTGCTTTAGTGAGACAACTTTTAAATCTTGTGTCCTTCCTGTAGTTATAGCTGTTCTCCTGCAGGGGGCGGTTTACTCACCCACTCCCATGTGTTGTATTGGAAATAAAAAACTACATTTCTGAATTTCCTGCAGATGAATTTAGAGCTATAAATCTGTTATCCTTTTTTTTTTTTTGTTCTCGTGGCATTAAAGCGTCTGGCATGCGTCACTATTGCGCTCTGAACGAAGCAGCTTTTAGAAAGATATTAATATTACACTTAAAATAAATATACGGGGCATTGGTTGCAATGCAACTACAATATGCACAAGAAGAAATGATATTTGTAAACTAAGTAATTTATATATATATAAAGAGCATTTTAGCATTTTAAAGCAACTTCACATCATCTGTCGGTGAATATTGTGGGAATGATGCCAGTGTGATAAATCTTGATTATAAGCTTTGACGACTGATAGTGTGGTCAAGGCTCCCTTTGATTCAAAGGGTTCTTCTAACCGTAAAACCATAATCACACCTCTTATCTTCCTTTGGCTGAAAAAAAAAAGAGTTACGCCGTCATTGATAAAGTATCTGACGGAGATAAAATGCTGTTAATTTTATAGACCACGTCTCGACACTTCGTGGTGTCTTGTTTCTCTTCTTATTTCGATGTTTATGTATCTGTCTGCAGTTATTGAATCTCCAGACGCAGAGAGCTGCCACGCAGACTGCACCAGGGAGTACTGCCAGGCCCACCCCACGGAAATCTGCTCCGCACGGTCAATAAGGACCACGCCACTTTAGCTTTGATTCGTTACTTATAATTTATTGAACCAAATATTGACCTCCTTCGCAGGTCGGTGTCCCTGGAGAACGTGCCTTGCCAGGGCTCGTGCCAGCACACCTCCTGCTCCAGCTGTCTGCTGCTGAGCCCCCCCTCCTGCCCGCAGAGCTGCACGCGCTCTGACTCTGCCTGCCTGCACAGGTACGGAAGGTGTGTGCACGCTCACCTGGCGGCGCTTCTTAATCCCGTTTGCCACAACAATTTACAGGTAAGTGATGGAAGGGAAGCGGCGAGGGCGATTGTTATTTCTTGTTCATTTATCTTCGCTTTGTTTAGCTCCTGCTTCGTGTCTTTTGTTTCTGTCCGGTAGAGAATTTCCGACGGACACTTTCTGTGTTTGGTTCCGCCGTGTCCGAGCGCGAGCGAGTCCAAATGAAGCCCGGGGAACGTTTTCACGGAGCGCAATGAATTAAGGCAGCTGTCAATCTGTACAATTTTAGAACTTGCATCTCTTATTTTGTACGTGGTGTAATCCTGAATAAAACTTTTAAATGATAATTAAAAAGAACTCCATCTCCGTGTCATGTTGTACCCATCATTACTGTCCTTTCAGGTTTTACCTGGCAGAAAAAACTACCTACACACCTGTGTTTTAAAAGAGATTTGTGACTTTGCTTTTTTACCAAGTGAATAATTTATTAAAATCATTAACTCTTGTAAGATATTTCTTAGAATTTCTAACACGATGTTTTGCACATTCATAACATTTTACAGCAAATCCCTGATATTTCATTAACATCAGTAAATCAAGTGTTCCTGTACAAATGACTTTTATAGAATACATTTTTAAAAATCCTACTAAACTAACGATCCATCGAGCAATTATTTTTTTGTGTGTATTTAGCTGCTAAATGCTTACGATTCTGCACCAATACGTGTAGCACTTAGCTCATCCTACCACTTCTTGGTTTATAATATTATCACTTGTGAAAAACATTTTAAAGCAAATATTAAGCGAGAAATACAATTTGACAGCTTTTCTTAAATAAAAACAAAACAAAACACAGGCTCTTAAAAAGCAGAGAAACAGCCAATAAAGAATTAGTTGCATCAATAAACGTGAATGTTAACATTTTGGTTCTGTTTGGAAAGGCTCCCCTGTCATTGCTGCCCCCTGACTGATAGTTATTGAATAACTGGCCGTTTATGAGGCAGCAATAATGAAGCTTGTGCAGAAAGAGAATAAACTGTGGCCCGACAATGGACAGTTTGTTCCGTGTCCTTCGAGTCTGACCCGATTATCTGAACGATTTCACAAGAACGAGTGTCTCGTTCTTTTAAATAACGCTCGGTATTTTCTTTCATCCTCGTTAAAGGTGACAATGAGCTGCATCAGTAATTCTGTGCCTGCACCCCAGTGTGGAATCACTGAGAAGGGAGCAGCTTCTTCGACCCTGCTCAGAGGCAAAATGCTGAAAAAACGGCAAAGAGGTCGGACAATTTGGACACAAGCTCCAAGTAAATGAGGAAACCAAGGTCCTTCCGTACAATTGTTACATTTCTAAGTGCAGATACAGAATGTTAGAATAACAGGATGCGTCACCAAAGGATGCCGCCTCTCTTATCAATGCTTTATCCTTGTCTCACTCTCACTCTGTTTTTTACTGATAAAAACCATGGATAACAAAGGGACTGTCAGCATGCCAGCTGTAATAAAAGCTGTGAACAATAGTAAACACTTGAACAATAGCAAAGTTACTGGTAAAAAAAAAAACACCCAACATTTTAGAGGTAAGGTCCATAAGCCATGAGCTTTGATTAAATCAAAAGTG
>BJFM01001407.1:2063-17843 GCA_016586285.1 Arothron firmamentum
CCCCCCCCCCCCCCCCCCCCCCGCTTTGGGCCTTTGCCTCCCCAGGCTGGGCCTCCTCCCCCCTCAGACCCCTCTCCGAGACAGCAGTCCCCTCCTCCTGCTTCTCCCCTCTCTCGCTCTAACCTCTGCTCTCTTCTGTATTCTGCTCCCTCTGGCATGGCCCTAGTGTCAGGTAAGTTCTCCGACTCTTCCTGAATGCAGCCCCCCTCTCCACCTCCTACCCTCTCCACCTCCGTGCACACCCACCATCACCTTCACTGCCCTCCTCACCATCACCAGTCATTCTCATGCCCTTGCTTTAAGCAGGCAGGTCAACACAGCGTCCAGTACACACATCTGTAGGAGACAGCTGTCAGCACAGACACAAACACACCAAACTCCTCAAAGGTGGCAGCTTTCAGCATCTTTGAAGGCCATTCTAAAACAACGACCCAGAGCACGATGACCAATTCCTCTTAAACCGCGTTTTTTATTGATGTTCAGTTGTTCAAATGTTATATTTGAAGTATCCTGATGTCGGTGCTGCTTTGTTTGTGCTTATATGTGTGATGAAGTCCATCACTATATCCGTCTGTTTCGTTCTCGCTGCCTCGTAGCCTTTTTTGACGTAGATGCTACTGAGTTTCATTCACAACTCGGCGATCTTCGCAGCGATCACCGGCTGTGTGCTGGGAGACACCAGCCCAAGTTCTGTTTCATTCATACATCAGATGGGGGGCATCTGGCATCGCTGCCTCCCACTGAGGGCAGAGGCTCCTCTGACTAACCTTGTCCATCCAGCTCTTGCATGGCTTTATCGACTGACCGCAACAGCATCTTCATCCCTGATTTCACTCATGGCAGCAACATGGATCAGAACTCTCAGGCCCATTAGTGTATCAGGCATCTGGAACCAAGCATCCCCCATCACACATATACGCACCATCCTCTGCATCATCCTCCCCACCCCCACCCCACCATGCTTTGCAGAGGCCCCTGCCTGCCCTGGCTGCACTCCTGGCTCACTGGCACCGCCCTGCTGGATGGAAGAGACAATGGACAGGCTAAGCAAGAGCAGTCTTCCGCAGCTTTTCTTCATGTCTCTCAGTTTCAAAGCCAGCCCTTTTTGGCTTCCAACCCTGGGTTTCTGTGGCTTTGATTGATTGTTTTCTTTGTATTCCCAGTGATGGCTGCTGACTCTGACCTCAAACACTCAGAGGCAGAGTTCCCCACTAGTATTCGTGGTAGTATGTTTGTAGACTCTGTGTCCCGTGTCTTGTCTTGCGACATTTGTCCTTGGGTACGTGTAACTAGTTCTACCACACTGTTCACCTTTAGGTGCTCATTTTTGTGCATTCAAAACCAACCGGGTGTGTAGAGTAGTGCCACCTCTTACCCATGCGGCTGTCGAGTGTTTGAGGTTATTCCTAGAACGTGACTGAAAGTGGTAGCATGGACCCTGGGTGTGAATGGAAACGAAAGGTGCGCTCATCCATCTGTGCGTCTGCGAGCATGAACGTGCGTGCATGAGAATTTGTGGACCGGTGTTGTCCTAAACTCAGCCGCTAACGTCCCGCTCCCCCCCTTCTCTCCCTCCTTCACTGTGTTTGTGTCTCTGTAGCACCCGTAAGCAAAACTACATGATGAACTTTGCCCGGCAGAGCGGCGCGCGTCACTACTACAGCCGCAAGAAGCGGGCACTGTTACAGCGCGCCTGAACGCACCAACAACGGGAAGGGTCCTCTAACCTGCCAGTCACACACCAACCCGCGTCGCTCATCCACTTCCTCCAGATGACACAGCATCCACCCCTGGACCCTGGATTCCAGTCCAGCCTTAGACCTCCATGACCAACCGCTCCCCATTCTGTCCCACAACGGGGGCCATTCAATCAGTTTTACACCAGCGAATCAAGGACTTCCCAACCACACAGGTCGGTGGGAATGAAACTCAGAAGAAAGGAGTGAAGCAGCCATTTTGTGTTTTATTTGTGGAGGGTCAGGGTTTCTACTTATTTCCTAAGTGTTGTTGTGGTTCCCGTCTCCATCTCCGTGACCCCCCTCCCCGGCTTCCCTGCCCTCGTCCTCCTCCTCCTCCTCCTACCACACTGTGAAATCGAGCGATAATATATCACTGCTGAGCTGACCAGCCGATTGGAGAGTAGCGCCCCTGTTTCACTGAGCCACCGAAGGGAGGACCACTCCACAGTCGCCACCCCAGGAGAAAGACCATTACATTTATACCGATCATGACGAGGAATTACGGTGACGAGAATCTCAAAAAAAGAAAAAAAAAGAGTACTGTGTTCTTGCTGTTCTGTGTGTCTGTGGGTTCTTTTCGTGATGAGTTGACTGTGGTGTTCATTTGTTTGTTCGTTTTCTACTAATTCATGAGCTTTTTTTGGGGTGGGAGGGAAGTGCTGGGGGTCTTTTTCCTTTTTTCCTCGCTTATCGGGACCAGATGTTGGAGAGGCAGGAGAAACCCGGCCAAGGAAGGAGGAACACAAGAATGACTTGCACGACAGGAAAGGGAGAAAAAGACTGCTTTTTTTTTTTTTTAATCATTTTTATATATGTTGGTTCCGGAAAATACAGATATTTATGGTAAATGGTTCTTCACGTGACCTATTTAAGATGCACTGTGCGTGGAATCTGTATGTTATTTTTTAGTGTTAAGTTATTAGGCGGTCGGGTGGTGTTCTCGGACCGCGTCATCGCCCCGTCCCTCTTATCTTGTGCTGTTTCCCCACATCCATCTCTCTGTCTCTTGCTCTTTCTCTGCCAGTTTCTAAAACCTGAAGGTGAGGCTCTGTTAGTGTTGTTTTTTGAAGTCTGTGTAATATGGACCCTCTGCCCTCAGTGTAACTCCAGTATAGCAATCTCCTGTATATACATGTATATCCACTATGGGGAGACCCAGCAGCCTTATAAAAGGGAAATAAAGACCTGTCCAAACCTCATGTTGCACATATTACTCCATCGCCTTTCTTTTACTCTTTTAAAGTAATCCTTTTATTTTCTACACCTTGCTGCATGGGAGGCTGAACATCAGACCGTCAGCTTTTGATGTTTAGTGAATTATAAATAAAAACTAATGTCACGAGTTTAAAATATTCACCACAAATGAGGAACATTTATTGACACACAACAGGATTCAATAGTTTCACTTCTAAAAAAACATTAAAATATATATTTGTTGTGCACTGCAGTGTCAGATCGGGAGTCCCATCCCAGAGCGCATGCCGCCGGACTGTTTACTAAAACCTTTGTGGGGTCATCAGAGCTGCAGTGAGAAGTGCAGCAGCGATGCAGAAGGTTCGGGCCGCGACTCCTGAGCAGGAGTTACAGTAGGGCGAATCACAGCAGCTGTAACTCATGACGAAGACGCTGCCTTTGTACCTGATGCTGTGGGTCTGGCTGCAGGCCTCCCTCGCCATGCAGCCCCTGCCCGACAGGACGCTGTGGTTCCCGTAGCGCCCGTCTGCCTTGAAACACAGCTCCCCTGGGGGGCACTCTGTGGCGATGAATTCGAACGAGACTTCCTTTACCAGGAGGGGGCTGAAGTAGCAGAGCAGGTTGTCGCACAGCAGCGAGGGAAGGAGGAGGTAGAGCCACAGCAGGGCGATGCGCAGGAGCTGCAGCATGATGAGCCTGCAGGGTGAAGAGCATTAGATAAACCTGCTCCACACTCTCAAACACAGTTACATCTGCTCCCAGGCACATACGTAAATTAAATCATTTAAAAAGTTTTTTTTTGTTGTTGTCACTTAAACTAGTGCCAAAGCCAAAATATCATCAGCTCACAATTTTAATCATCTTTTCGTGAAGCACCAACAACCCAGATGACCTCAGTCTGCAGTGGAGTAAATCACAACCAGCAAGGCTCCTCCAGTCACCAACAGGCCAGGACGAATCAGTCTGCTCCAGTTTTTACACACAGGCCACAAAACACTCCAACAAGGAGGGCATTTTAAACTCACCTGCTGATGTTTAGGAGCACCACGTGAATTAACTGGTAAACTGGTAAAATGTGTTAGAAGGCTGAACGTGCAGCATTGACCCCAGGAGTCTCCCGCAGAGACCACACCTCCCAGCACACCTGCTATGGATCCAATTAAAGACATGGACACCGAGCAGGAGTCGAGGAGTTTATTTAGTATCATCAAATACAGAAATGAGTCATGATTCACCCATTCACCAGGCGTGTAGCTGACCCCTCTGCCTTTCTCTCAGTCCAGGTCTTGACTACAGGTAATTTGCACATGAATCCCAGACCTCCTCTTCGAGAACATTCCTGATGTCGCTGTATTCTTCCTGTGTGATCAGCCCCAGCAGCAGCTCCATGTTGGGAGCAGACTTGGGTGGCGTGTTACATTTGTCTTTGCAGCAGCAGGTGTGGCTGACGTTGAACTCGGTGCCCTTAAACAAGAGGATCTCATAGGAGCCGCAGAGAGCAACGTCCATGCAGCCCTGTGCAGAGAGGACGTGGACCAGGCCGTAGTGGCCCCTGGAGCTGGAACAGCGCTGGGTAGGCGGGCACTGGCTGGTGATGTTCAGGCAGGACTCGTGTTTGTCCTGCAGAGGACAGAAGTAGCACAGCAGGGTGTCCTGGCTGAGAGCTGGAAGGATCAGGGCAGTCATGGCCAACAGGCCAGAGGTCAGGAACCAGCTTAAAGCCACACACAGAAAGGGTCAGAGTGGAATTACAGACAGGCATTAGCAATGGTGCGAGTGTACCGGTCACCTTTGGGATCCCATCTTCTTGTTTGTTCAATCACCAGATGTGTCACCCTGAGCAGCTTCTAGCAAAGCCTCTGATTGCCAAGCAGAGACAGGTGTGTCTCCTGAGCACAACCTAATTCATGTCAAAATGTATATACACAAAGTGGATTATTGAAATTTGGATTTATGCCATGGTCTAATTGCCCAAAAAAACACGTTTTAAAAAAAGACCAACAAAGCAGCTGCTATTATTTAAAGGCGGAAAATAAACATGGTGCTGCAGCGCCATCTGCTGTTCGATCAGCCTCAGTGACAAACGAGGCGATCGCTGATTAACAGCCGCGTAAACAGTCGGTTTAAAGTCTCTTCACTTTATTTTGTGTTTGTTCCATAAGGAGATGAGAGCGACAGCCTTCCGTCCGGGTTCAGAGGTTCCTGTCGGAAATAAATATGCATTAACTGCCATCCAATCAGATGGATATAAAAGGGGGAAAAAGTCACGTTAATCTTCTCACAGTCAACTCCTCGTCCTCACAGTGCCCCCAGCCGTGATCCTCCGTGGGGTCATACTTGTAGAGAGGAATCAACCTGTGGCGCAGATCCTCTAACCTGAAGAGGCAAAGGGGAGCATGAACCTTGGCCCTGAACGCATCACCGCCGGAAGGTTTGCAGGAGTCAGCTCACCTTGATCTTCTCCTCAGGTACGCAACCTGAGGACATGCAGGACAGAGATGTCAAGCCATGACGTCCACGACGACGACGATGGACTCATGTGAACTTACCACTGCAGCGACGCACATCAGCAGCGTGAAGAGCACGAAGGGGATGAGCGTGTAGTAGCCGAGGAACCAGGGCCCGGGGCCCGGGGTGGTCATGCGAGGGGTGGTCTGGTTCAGGTTCATCTCTCTCCGCCTTGGCCCTTCCTTCAGTCAAGCTGGCACCGCTGTGCCACCTTCACCGGAGGGCCGCCGCTGTCATTCCCAGTGCTCCCAGTGCGAGGCTGCGCTCCTCGACGCGCGCGTAACTGGTCGAGTTTAGAAAGTCATTCACAAATGATCAGATATAAACATGGGCCATCTAAAGCTAACCAGTTTAACTTACCTCTTCTATCATGTATCCTTTTGCCTCTAAGAGCAACGCGGTGCTTCGACCTGCTCCACGACATTCCTGACACAGGAGTGGGCCTCAATCACGTCCGATGGTGTTGAACTAGAAAAGCGACATTATTGCTTTTCTTTTGAAGAATGCTGTCTGCAAACACAATCGAGTTGTTTGTTTTAAACTCTGAGTTACGATTTTTACACTTTACTTCCGCGTGAATAATAATCCAAATGTTGTAGTCGTGGTTTTGTTGCGTGTATTTCACCACGGAGTGCACCGTGCGCCCGTAATTCTGGCCCAGCTCCAGATGGGGGCGCTGTGCGGCTGCAGGAGCAGGTTTGGGGAGGGACAAGCGAGGACGCGACTTCTCCAGGGTTTTCCAGGTGTCACCAGGCAAGCAGTCACCTTGCTGGGACGGGACAGCGTGGAAGTTTATTTGGTAAGTTTTTAAAACTTACCAGCTCTTTTTAAAAAGGAGGGGAGAGAAATTGAGAGATCCTCCGTTGTAAACTGAACCTGCTTCCAGGTCCAGGACCTATGTAGGGCTTTTAGATGATCTATAATATCGTGACTGCTTAACGCCGTTAAACTTAAGGTTCCAGAGCATGATATGATCATATTTGGCACATTTCAGAATTTCGCCATGTTCTCCTCAGACATGGTACATTCCTGTTTAGATTTGAAAGCTTGTTAATTATTAGACCGCCATAAAAGCCTGTGGATCAGTTAGAGCGCACAAACCACAGAGATCACTTCTCCTGCTTTCGCTTTTGTAATGGAATGAATTTCTATTTTTCTTTTCTTTTCTCTACCATGCGCGTTTTTGTCTGATGTGGGAGAAAGTGAGAACATGCTGAGAAGTTTGTAATGGATCCTCCTCAAAGGCTAAATAGATCAGTCCAAAGGCAGGATGCACTCCACGGTGACCCGACCGATCTCCTCGGTCTGGATCCCAACGCAGACAGCCCTCCCAGGTACCAGGACATCTTCCCTGATGATGATTCCTCTGAGAAACTGCCGCCACGCCTCTTCACCTCGGCAGAAGCCAACCCCCCAGGGAGTGCCCACCCTCCACCCTCCAACAGGCTTCAACCGCTCCGTCCCCCACCACCTCCACCAAAGAGCAGGCTCCTCAGTGCGCGTTTGCCCGACACGCAGGGCCTCGGACCGCCGCCCGTCCCCCCCAGGTCGCGGATCCAGTTTTCCCTGGACCTGCCGGAGCCCGCTCCCAGACTGACTCGGTCCAGGACCGAAGTGGAACATCATGTGAGTCTCTCAGGAACTTTCCCTTTATTACCCGATTGAGCTCATATTCCTAATTTCCTTTTTCCCACATTAGCAGCCGTTCACCATCAAACTGCTGGACTGTCCAGAGGGCAGCACGAGAACTTTGACTTCTTTTTGTGCTGCAACATCCCAGTAAGAGACGTCCTCCCCTGTATTATGAGCACAGCGATGTTTTCCTCCAGCTGCATGGAGAGCTTCGCTCAGTTCGCCCTCTTTTCTTCCTTCAGTGAACTGATTACAATCGTGCGTTTTATCTTTGGAACCTGCTTGTTTTCCTTTCTGTCAGCCTCATGTCGAGATACGAGCACACCGACGACATCACCAACTCGGGCGTGGTTTGGGGGCGGGTGTCGCAGGTCCACCCTGCCTTGCTGCAGCATATGGAGGTGACTGTTTCCGTGGCTACGGAGTGGAACAGTAACCTGCTGCCGATCCCTACAACACGTAAGATAGGACATCGTGCTGCGCCACATCAGGATGGGGTGCGCGACACCTTCAGGATGGGGGACCTGAAAGGGCGTTGATGTGTGTGTGTGTGTGTGTGGACTCTTTCTCAGTCAACAGGACGGTGAAGAGCCTGATGGGAGAAGTGTTCCAGCTGCTGGAGGTCGCCCCCGGCGCCGGCGAGCGCTACGTGCTGAAGCTGTGTGACTCAGAGGAGTACCTCCAGAGGTGAGTCCCCCACCTGAGCCAGTGTTTTCCCGCTCTGCCGTCCGCCCCGCTAACGTCTCACGTGCTTCCTCCTCAGTGAGGCAATGCTGGGCGAGCACGACACCGTACGGAGGTACTACAGGTACGAGCTGGCCGTGCCTCTGCGACTGCTCCCCTTCAACAGCGTCAAACACCGCCTGGCCCGGGACGTAAGTCAAACTCCTGCCGCAGCCCGCTGAGTAAGAGGGGTCGGATCTCTTCAAAGGACTTCCGTGCGAGCGCCCGGGCTGTAAAAGCCTCCACCCTGACTTCGCCTTGACTTTGCTCTGTTTACAAGCGACGTCACTGCATTTGTTTGACTTTATGAGCGATAGCGCTGCAGCAGGAGCAGAAATAGATCCGCTGAGTGATTCAGCAGGTTAGATTCCAACCAGCCCGTCTTTGTCCTCCTCAGCTGGAGGATGACAGAAACCCGTGCCGACTCTGCTCTCACCTGCGCCACCTCAGTCTCTTCAGCACTTCCAGGTGAGACTCCTGCGCTGCCTTGCGTCGTCGTTTCAACATCAACACTGCTGACGGGGTCGTGTGTCAGCTCGCTCTGTCGGTAGGAAACACCTACACCTGGCCTCGTTTTTTTTTTACCTGCGTGTCCCCCCCCCCGGTCAGGTTCAATCTGCAGGAGATGCTCAGTAACTACAACCGGGAGATGATGGAGCTGAAGAGGTTGAAGGTCGGTACCGAAGCAACGAGCGGGGAAAGGCTGATGGCGGCGTGTGTGTGTGGGCATGTTTGTGTGGGTTTGCGCCTGCTGTCCTGACTCCTCTCTCTCTTTCTCTGCATCTCAAGTCCGGGATGAATGTAAACGTAGTCGTGGATCACGTCCGGACCATCTGCAAACTTCTGTGTGGACTGTCGTCTCAGGAGCTGGAGGAAGCCATCGGCAGGCTGAACCGAGTCAATCCCATAACTTTGGTAGGACAAGTTCAGCTACAGCTTCAGAGCTACTGACCCACCTGACGATCGATGGGACGCAGTCTGGCTTCACTGGTTCTAGTGTTTGAAACGGCTTTTCTTTTCTCTCTACAGAGTCAAGAAGAAATGACAGAGTGTGAAACAGGTGAGGAGCATAACAGCCTGTTTGAGTCTGAGAGTTTGGGAAATTTTAGCACTTTTGCCATGTTTACCACGCGACTACTACACAAAACATTCATCCCAGACATGGGGATTCACCTTTTGCAGCAGCTTAGATGTGCAACAACAATAATGTGCAACATGAAAATGTGCAACAAGAACTACAAACAAATGTGCAACATTAAAAATGTGCAACTTTGCAGCAATATAATGTCCATTATGAAAATATGCAACAAGAACTACAAACAAATGTGCAACATTAAAAATGTGCAATAGGAAGTACAGTACTAGGAGTACAAAAATGTGCAATATGAAAGTGTGTGAGATGTGTTGCACGGACTTAATGCAAAAGCCTTAGAAAGCAACACAAAGAGGCACTCGGGCTTGAATGTTTACGCTCAAACGCTGTGTGTGTGTGTGTTAAGCTGTCATTAAAGGCTGTAATGTGTACATATCCATGAGAGTTTGCCCAGCATTAACTGCTCATGAAGAGTAAATAGAGGCTTAAATGTGGTCTTGTGTGTGTGTGTGTGTGTGTGTGTGTGCTGTTTGCTCTGTCCTGCAGCTATGGTGGTGCTGCACACGGCTCTGCTCAAAGTGCTGCAGGCCTTTTTTGACAACTTTCAGTCAGACTACAGAGTTCAGGAGGCGACTGAGAAACGACAAATCCGTGATGTGGAGGAGAACGCCGACGTCTTCCAGTTGAACATCTCTGCTCTCTACCAGCTACAAAGCAGCTGGACGAGCAGGTACGTGCAACACGTGCACGGGTGGCTCTAGACAGCAGTATTTTGGACCGGATTCATGCGCAAACGTGTGGTTTTACTGTTTCTGTGTGTGCCTCTATATGAAGCTACGAGTGCTTCTCCATGTCCTGCGACTTGACGTACGGGATGACAAAGATCTGCGACACCAGCATCTCTCAGAACATCAGCACAGCTTTATGCTATGCAAATAAGATCCAGTGTAACCGGATGTAAGTGTCTTGTTTCAGTTTGCTCGACTTGTTGGAACGTGTTAGAAACACACTGTTGTGTTTTTAATGTTGCGCTTTTCACCCCAGGATGGTGTTTCCCGTTCCAGTAAATCAGCTGCCCTATGAGAGCATGCTGACGTTCCGTCTGAGGGGCTCCAAACGAGGCAAGAACCCGGAGCTTCTCGGCTGGGCCGTGCTGCCTCTTTACAGCCACAGGTGGGTCGAGGGAGGCTTTTGTTGTTGTGTAATAATCAGTCGTCTTCAGATACGTCACAGTTTGGTGACCGTCAGAGTCACAAAGACATGAAACACCACTGTTGTGAAGTCGGTGTGCTGTGATGGTGTGATGACTCTGGACTCTGTGCATGCAGGACTCTGGTGACGGGGACCGTTCTGCTCAGCTTGTCCTCGCTGGCTGAGCTGCCTGCTCCCCCCTGTCCGGCTCTGTGCGACAGCCACAAAAGGGCCGCCGGGGTCGTCCTGCAGGTCAGCAGACTGGACAGCTCTTCCTCTTTTCAGTCCAAACACAACTCTGTCCACACCTAACCTAACCTTGGACCAGTCTGACCATGGTTCAGCCGTTTGTCCTCCCGTCTCTCCCCAGCTGGAGTTTCAAAGTGTCTTTGACTGGAGGTACCAGAGGCCCATCGCTCTCCCAGGCCTGATCACGTTTACCGAGCCGTGTGAAGAACTCCACAGGAAAATGTTGGCTGTCTCTAAGAAACACTGCCTCTACTTGTGGGTCTCATTTTTTTCCTCATATTGTTTCCATTTTTATTTCTTTACCCAGCATGTTTTGAATGTCATCCCCTCTGCAGCCTGACGCAGAATGAAAAATCTTTCCTTTGGACCAAGCGCAATTGCAGTGACAAAGGAAGTACTTTCCTGCATCTGCTGCTGGGTGGAGCCCCCCAGTGGCAGCCGGAAGACTTGACGGAGATATACACCATTGTGGAGAACTGGCCCATCTATCTGCCTGAGGAGGCGCTCTTTCTTCTCAGCAACAAGTAGGTGCTGACGGATTGGCACATGGAGGAATTTATTGCTGGTCCGAGTGTGACTTTTAGACAGGTTTGTGTATTTTCTCTCATCGTGAGATCAACCGAGCCTTCGTCTTTTTCAGCTTTCCCGACCCGACCGTGCGGACGGCAGCGGTCCACTTCTTTAAGCAGATACCAGACGGAGACCTGGAGGTTTTCCTTCCGCAGCTGGTTCAGGTGAGCTCCCAGATGATGTGACGCGACCACAGAGGTGTGATGTCGGTCTGATCACGCTGTCCTGCAGGCTCTGAAGAGTGAGTGGGAGCTGGACGGGCCCCTGGTGATGCTGCTGTTGGAGAGAGCGGTGAAGAACATCCAGGTTGCCCAGCAACTGCACTGGTGAGTGGAAAAACCCAGAAAGGACTGGCTTGTAAGGCGAAGGCTGCTTTCTTCTAGCATCTCTGTGATTTTGTGCCAGGCTGCTGCAGGACGCCCAGACGGACCCCTACTACCACAGCTGGCTCAGTAAGGTCCAGGCTGCGCTGCAGCACTGCTGCGGCCGGGCGCTGAGGAAAGAGCTGCAGCTGGAAACGCGTCTGACGTCCGTGCTTGTCCAGGTGGCCGAGAAGATTCGGACTGCTGAAAAGACACGACGGAAAGTGGGAAAACAGTTTGTTTTTTTTCCCCCCCTACCTGATCCTAATCTGTCAAAGATACCAATAATGCATTTACTGACTGTGTCTCTGTCTTCATTTTGTTTTCTGCATTCAGAATATTTTAAAGAGAGAAGCATCTCAGATAGAAGACTTCTTCAAGGGTGGCATCAGCTGTTGTTTGCCACTCGACCCTGCAGTCCGAGTGAAGGGACTGGATGTGGAGGTACGACTGTCTGCTGCCTTTCTGGTCTCTACAGTGTCTTCCAAACGTGGAGCGTTCACTGCTTTGATGCTTCGCCTGCAGGCCTGTAAGGTGTACAACTCTAACGCTGCTCCTCTGGGCATCTCGTTCATCTGCTCTGACCCCCTGGCCAAGAACGTCGGTGTCATCTGCAAGGTTTGTAACACGGCTGCCTCGTCCGCCTCAGGGTTCAACCGAGAGTAGCATCAACTGTGTGATTCGTATAATTAAGACAGGAGATGACCTGCAGCAGGACATGCTGATACTTCAGATCGTCCGCATGATGGACCGGGTTTGGCTCCAAGAAGGGCTGGACCTGCGGATGATCACCTACAGATGTCTCTCCACAGGCAAAACCCAGGGTCGGTTTTGAATCTAGATTCAAGCTTCTTTGTTTGGGGCATCTAAGACAGAAGTTCGAGTGTCCTTCACTTATTCTGTGTGAAAATCAGGTCTGGTGGAGGTGGTTCCAGACGCAGTGACGCTGGGGAAGATCCAGCAGGAGTGGGGTCTGGCTGGGAGCCTCAGAGAAGACACGCTGGAGAAATGGTTCCACATGTGGAACAAAACTAAGGAGGCCTATGACAAGGTTATCTCCAGAACCAGAGCTTTCACAAGCCTGACTTTTATACTCTGGCTTTTTCCACACGTGTAGAATAACGCTTCCGTCTGCAGGCTGTGATGAACTTCATCCACTCCTGTGCAGGCTGGTGCGTGGCCACCTTCATCCTGGGCATCTGTGACCGTCACAATGACAACATCATGCTGAAGCACAGCGGACACATGTTTCACATCGACTTTGGCAAGATCCTGGGCAACGCACAGAAGTTTGGAAGCTTTAAAAGGCAAGATGGTAAAAGAATACGGCATCATTCACAGAATGGAACGTGAAGCTCTTTTTTTTTTACCGTCACAGGGACAGATCGCCCTTCATCTTCACCTCAGAGATGCAGCATTTCATCACCGGTGGGGGGCAGAAGCCCCAGCGTTTGCACCGCTTTGTGGAGCTCTGCTGCGAAGCCTACAACATCATCAGACAGCGCTCGGCACTGATACTGAGCCTGCTGGAGCTGGTGAGACTGCTCAGCATTGCCCCTGTGACAGCTCTGACATCAGACCAGTCCCTTGTGATTCGTGGTGTGCTGGTGTTTTGCTTTTTTCAGATGTTACATGCAGGAATGCCAGAACTGAAAGACATTAGTGACCTCCAGTACGTCCAAAACAACCTCAGACCTCACGACACAGACCTGGAGGCCACGTCCTACTTCACAAAGTAAAAATGCACATTTCTCTGCTCTGATTTATTGGCCCCTGTCTCTCTTAATCTCATAGCAACTCTTTGCCCCCCTCCTGGCATAGGAAGATCAAGGAAAGCATGGGCTCTGTCGCAGTCAAGATTAACTTCCTGACGCACAGCATGGCTCAAGGGAAGAAGCAGGAGCCGCTAACCCGAGATGACATCCCCGGTCCCAGCAGCAACATCCAAGAAGCTGTCATCCAGGGGTTTACTGCCAGAGGGAAAGATGTGGTGAGCCCATGCCTTTTTTCTTATTATATATTAATTTACCTTTTATAAGTCAATGCTGTGTGGCTCCCTGCAACAATATTGCAATTATTTCTAAACCTTGAAGATAGATCATTAACCAGTCTCACAGATTGGGATGGAACCGATGTGTGTCCTTCCATTCACAGATCTACGACTTGAGGGTAACCATTGACGATGGATATCTGAACAGCCAGACAACATATGGACAGATGGAGATGATCCATAAGCAGCTGCAGAAATACTTCATCGAATCTACGCTGCCCCAGTGAGCAATTGCAGCATCTGTTTGTATTCAGGAGCGCTAAAGTCTGAACTGGAAGCATTGACAACTTCTTCCTCCATTAAAGGTTTCCTGGTTGGTTTAAGATGTCATTCAACCAAAGCAAGAGGATTTCTCTGCTGAATAAATATTTAAAACAGCTTTTTGAGGGACCATGCAAGGGAGTAGGTTCTGTCCCCAATTTGTCACTCAGCAGTATGATGTCGGATCTGTCTCTAACCTGCAAACATGTCTTTCACTCTACAGAATGAATTTGTGTGCAGCTTGTTCCTGGACGGACCCAAAAAAGTCCCAGACGACTTCACAACATGTAACTTTCTGATCTGAAATGACTTTCAATTCTTTAAGGATCATCTGCCTGAGTACAGTGATGAATTCTTGCTTTTTATGTGCTGATCTGTCATAGTGCCTCGTCCTCAGATCCAGCTCTACATTTCCTACTTAGACTGTAAGCTGTCAGTGTTGGTGAAGCATCTGAAGAATATTGTGAGTGTCCATCACTGGTTGTAGCTCTCAAATAATAATTTAGGAGTCAAAATCAGGCTGATAGTTTGTCCTGTCGACAGAAACATTCAAACGGAACAAATCCAGATGCCTACGTGGTGGTGCGTCTGCGGCCGGACCCAAATCAGCGCTCCAAAAGGAAGACCAAAGTGGTCCGCAACAATGACAATCCAACCTTCAATGAACTGGTACATTTTTCCTTTTTATTTGGTGACAAAAATGATGGACAAACTTTCAAAAAGTCCAATTTATAAAACTTTAGTGCATCCTAAACTCTCCTTTTGGCTAAAATAAGCACCCTTCATTCCCAGCTGGAGTACAGCTGTGTCCCTGTCCTGTACGGGATGGTGTTGGAAGTGGTCGTGAAGAGCAAAAAGACTTTTGTGGCTGCAACCAACATTAAGCTGGAGGAGGAGATGCTCGATAAAGAGAAATGGTTTCTGCTCGGGAACTGTGCAATATGACCTGCCCTGCAACAACGTTACCACTAGAGGGCGCGATCGCACTGAGTAAGACTACCAGTTCTGAAGAGAGAGACTTAATGGTGCACTACCTATTTATGACATGGAAATAACCTCCCCACCACAAGAGTGACTGGTGGAGGACTGAAGTTACAAGTCTGAGTAAAACCCAGATGAGGAAATGATTTACTGTGGAGAACAACACTTAATTTATATTTTTATAGTTTAACACTGATCCAATAAAGACCATTTATGAATTAGTAGATTTATTTCTTCATTTCCAGTAAAATTGAAAACAAAGATGTTAATTGTTAGGATTACAAAGAAGAGATGTTGGTCTGTTACCTTCTGGATGTCTTTGACCAGTGGAATTGGGAATGTGGTGGATGGGTGGTGCGTGTGTGCCTGTGTGTGTGGGCAGGATGCTAACGTGCTGCTCTGGCCTTAGGGGCTGCGTTAACATTCTCTCCCCTCCCTCCATCCTCTGTCTCATCCATCAGTGGCATTTAGAAGCGCTTATGCAAAAGTATGCACGAACACGTAAAGGCCGCTGTTGCTAGAAAAACACTCCCTGTGATAGAGGAAGCCTATTACAGGACCTGGGGCAGGTCTTCATGTCACCTGAATGCCATCTTCCCTTTGAGTGACCCCTACTCTTTTCTGCATTCATTCATAGGATTTAGTGAAGAGGGAATGTAGAAATAGACCTCGCCGCACTGAATTTGGTTCAATAATGTATACCACTCTGAATGCTATTTATATTACTCCCAGCTGACTCACATGTAATAGGAAAGGCTCGGAAGCAGCTCCTCTGCTCTACACGTGCAAGTATTAATGGATCCTGGCTTCAGTCGACTTTAATTGGAGAATGGCATCTCTCGTTTTGGAATAAGTAATTAATCTTGTGTTTGTTCGGACCCACCACAATAATTCCACTTACATCGATTATATTAATTCAGTGAAAGGAAATCAATATCATGCATCAGAGATTTCTTCAGAGGAGAGCTGAGTACTCAGCCCCGCTGGAACCTTCTGGGCTCTTCCTCTGCAGCAGAGTGAGCAGGCGACAGGAAAAAGGCACGTCTATTTTCTGACAATATATCTGGTATTTATATCTGAGGATATTCTGCTTTTGATTTATTTATATGTGTTTCTTTTTGTTCATCTGCAGCCTCCTTGCTTGTGTTCTTCGTTGAGGGCTTTGTGTGTGTGTGTGTGTGTGTGTGTGTGTGTGTGTGTGTGTGTGTGTGTGTGTGTGTGTGTGTG
>BJFM01001407.1:24544-39577 GCA_016586285.1 Arothron firmamentum
AAAAAAAAAAAAAAGCGCAGTTGGGCGACTTTTCTGCTCGTCTCAGTGAGCACATTGAAGGTTCTCTCTGCATCTTTCCCCGTCCACGCAACTTTCAGCGGAGGCTGCAAACCCGGCTCCGTCGCCAGGGACACCTGCGATGCTCCGGCCTCCAGCCACATCTGTCCCCTCTGTGTGCGCAACACCACCGGCTTCTCTGTCTTTACTCACCTTTCAGAAAGTTACAGCAACTGGCATCTAAACTGCATTTAAACCACTCTCCAGAACGTTGTGCGTGGTTTTTGATCAAGAGGTAACTGCTAGCAAACGGCCATTGAATCGGCTCGGACATTAAATAAATCAAAATAATCTCTAGAGATTAAAAAGTTAGCACATTACGAAGAATTACCTCGGATTTAGATGATCCTCAGTTGTCAATAGTATACACGTTTTACGTGCTAAAAATATTATCAGGAGATTTTAAAAATAGTGAAATCTCTACCCCGGTGGTTACTAGGGAAGTCGGTAAAACCGTTGCCATGGAGCGCGAGGGACAGCTCACGAGACGTTCACGAGCTATCCATTCATGCATCTAATAAGGTTTTTATTTACAGCACTCTCTTACAAATAGGTTATGATGTCCTATATCATATCACATTATTATTATTATTATTATTATTATTATTATTATTATTATTATTATTATTATTATTATTATTATTATTATTATTATTATTATTGTTATTATTATTATTATTATTTTCACATAAATATGTTGATTGCCATTTATCCAGTTTAAAATAGTCCTGTGTGGTCTATTCAGGAAATCTCTTATTAAATATTATATGTTATACTTAATGTATTGAAATGTCTTCTTTATATGTAGATTATATGGAATTCTGAGTAGTTCAGAATAAAATATAAATTTCATTGGCACTTGATGCCTGTTTGTCGTTTTTGACACCCTTTAGTCACGACTCTGTTATGGAATTGCCCATAAATCTAAATTAGATCAGAGCTCATTTGAGTTTATTCTAAATGCTAATGTGTTAAATTAAATGTCTAAATCCCCACGACCAATCTCACTCAATGCATTTCTAATGACACTTTTAGCTGTGGTTTCAAAATAATTTAGAGAATCAATTTAGAGGGTTCTGTATAGTGAATATTGTGTGCTTTCTGCCTCACCGGTACTTGCTTGTTTGTTATCTTGTTTGTGACAACAGCCCGAAGAATTGATGTGCCTCAAATCTGCTGCATGATACAGTCACTACCGAGCACAGTAATGTTTGAATACATCATGCAAATAAATGCAGATTGGTTAGGGAGCACCTTAAAGTTGCATCAGGGCTATAATTTTCACAGCCTAGAAAAACTTCAAACTGCAACAGTCAGACAGGACATCTCCACTATGTGATGGTTGTTTCAGCCAGTCTGACCAGAGCTTCCTGGTTGTCTGTGTGAATCTGACTGTTGTTGGTTTGCAGGGGAATCACTGGTGCACAACAGTGGCCATTGCGTGGTCACAGTCGGGAGTCATTCTCGTCCGCGCTGGGCAGGAACGGCTCAACCTCTGTCAGAACCATTGGGCAAAATGAATCTGACGTGATAATTCCCAGGCAGTGACCATGAAGTGCTGTATGTGGCCCTGTCTCTGCATCGCTGCACCTCACTCTGCACACAGGAGTGTGTGTGTGTGTGTGTGTGTGTGTGTGTGTGTGTGTGTGTGTGTGTGTGTGTGTGTGTGTGACACAGAAGCACCAGAACCCTGCAGCCCAGTGATTCTGAGTGAGTGAATCATCATTTTGCTATGGATTTGAGTCACTTTTTAGAAATGTGACTTTATACTTCAACCAGAGGTAATCGGTGCAAACCAGGTCCCGTTTTCCCAGCTGGTTTCCCGCTGGCTCCTTTGGTGTTCACCGGCCCGTGTAAGCCAAACAGCAAAATGCCAGTGATGATAGCTGATGTAACGAGGGAGATGAGCAGCTGTGAGTTCTGGCAGTACAGGTGATGCAGGTGATCTCCTAAAACACAATCCCAATCACTAAATGTAACAATTACTAAATAATTACTTTTTAATCAGTATTTCAACATTAAAACAGAAAGACAAGTCTAAGGTTAAAAATAAAAATAGACATAGATGCTCCTGAAATATCACATGCTGGTATTTGTAGTTGTGAGTATGATAATAAAAATAATAGTGGACTCATTATTGTGAAGAGTGTCAAGAGCACCTTTAGGAAAACAATAATAAATTGCGTGGAAAGTTTTGTGGCTCTTAAACCTAAAGTGTAATTTGGAACACTGCCAACTGTGTTTCATAACAAGGAAGCTAAATTGCCACCTCATGGTAGTATTTCTCACCATTCCACTGATACCGATAGGGCCCTGAGCAAATGACCATCTGGTGAGCAAAATAACCAACTAGCAGAATTTATGTTGTCCAGGCTTCAAAGTCATTCTGCTCTGACCAGGCTGCTCTGTGGCAACAGGCTGACAGTCGGTAAATAGGAGAGGTCCTGGCCAAGAGAAATCAGTTAGAAGCAAGTTAAGGATGCAGGCAGTCAGAAAAAAAACAGGTTTATGGCACACAGAGTCCTCAGCAGTCCTCAGAAAACATTCAAAGACTGACAAGTTTGCAAGTTTTCTTATAAACTTTCATGCTTTTTGCTGTGACTAATTGTCAAAAGGCTCTTCAGCCACGTAGACCAAGCTGTATCCATTAAATTGATCAACAGATTGTTTAGCTTAAGTATGATGAGAGGTTACTCATAGGAAGAGTGCTAATTTAATTAATACTCTCACAAATGCCAGCATTAACCGCAGGTTTCTAGTATAGCTGGCTTCAGCTTGCATTGATTACCTGCCTCAGTATGCTTCCCGTGTCCATTTTCATTGCCTTTCTGCACCCATAACAGCCACGGGAGATTAATCGGTGTCTTTTAGCCTCGGTGACTGCCAAGATTGATGAAAGGGTGTGTGACAGAGAAGGCTACTTAGCTTTCTCTCATGCTTCGCACGGCTGTTGCATCCGGCCTGATCTGAGCGCTGATGTTAAAGGTTCAGCATCGCCACCCTCGATTAGACCGCTCTTGGGTGTGCATGTTTGCGTGCTGGTAGGTTTCCTCAAACTGTCACAAACTCCCTCGAATGTGCCCAGAAAAGGACGCTTAGAAAAGTTTGTCATCTCCTCCATTCATCACCAGCGTAATCATCATCATCACATGAAGGCAGCACGACTGTCCTTCGAGGTGCTCCATTTACTAGCCAGACATGTAGGCTTCAGAGGTTCCACCGGTTCTATTTCCGTAACAAGACTCTTTTTTTTTTTCTTTTCCCGTTTATTGAATTATTTATCACGATATTGCTTAAACCGTCGATCATTTTCATCTCCGTCACTCTAGCTGTTGCGCCGTTAGATTAGGTAAAGCTGTTCCACCATCATGGGAGATCTGGGGAGGGTTGGAAATGTGTTGACAGAAGCATACAAAGGTGTCAGATGCCGACATTTTGAATTTATTCTGTCTGACAGCCTGTCAGGAAGGTCCACAGCCGGCGTGCCTCGCTGCCATCGACCCGGTGAAAGTATTGATATTTACCCATGAGCAAGATCATCTGTATGTATGACACCTCTCAAGACAGCAGGAAAATGGAGCTGAAGGTGACTCTGTGCAGGGACACAACAGCTTTATGATCCTGGAGGTTGCAAACACATTCCTAACATGAACCATTTGCTTGGCTAGTCTGGAGCTTCTAATAATTTATCTGTTGCTTGGCAACCTCTGGCTGTAATTAGTAACAAACAGGTGAAACACCTGTTATGACAGTCAGCGTGTGCTCCATCAAGGCCTCTCTTTTTATCTTGCAGCAGCACAGAGTGTGGCAGAGTTGGCTCATCCCAAACACAAGTTTTACACCTATTATAGAAATAGTTCATCCTTTGGTCTGTCATGTGATCTCTGCATTTGCTGCCTCTTTCTTGATTGAACCTGATGTGTGTCAAATAAATTTGGGGCATTTGATCTTGTCCTTACATCTAAATTTACGTATTTAAATGTGCCATTCCATTTTCGTCTCTTTTCTAACCTTGCAGAAAAGAGACGCGATGCTTAGCCGTGTTTGGATGTTGAACACCATGACGCCTGCTAATCTCTTAGAGGCTCAGTCAGCCCAGCTGGATAAATATATCAATTGCATTTCACAGCATTCATGATTTGCAAATTAAGAATAAAAAGCCCAATTTTGCGTATAATTCCGATGGCTGTTATAACACCTTTAGAGTAAATTCTCTGTCTGATTCAATGGCGGTGTTGCTTCATGTCCCATTGTCTGCTTATGTGAGCGCTGTCATACATCATGTGCTGTAACTTTTGCTGTTCATTGCTGATTGATAATTAGAAATGAAAAGAGACTCCTCTGAGCTGGCAGAACTGAAAACACGCTCTGTTTTGAACACACTGTCAACAGACTCTTTGCAGCATAATGTTTGTGGCATCCTTTATGTGCCGTCACTATCCAGCTCTCCATATTGGGAGGATTACGCTGAATCAAAAGGTGTCTTTGGTTCAAGGAATTATGCTTTGATATGCATGTAAGCGAATGGAAAGGCACAGTTGCATCATAGTCCTGTAAAGTTCCTTGTCTATGTGCTTTTTGAGCTTCACACTCCACACGTGCATTTTCTTTCCGGTGCAGCTATTTTAGCACAGTTTCGCTTTCACGTATTGAAACAGTCTCGCACCCTCCTCCCAGCACCCCCAGTGTGACAGTGACTGGAGGCCAGACATGGGACAGCTGAATACATCTCAGTGTGTAAACACTCTACATGGGGGCATTTATGCTCCTGCTGCAGGCTGCAAAGTCACACTGCTGCCATTTCCAGAAAGGTGAAGGCCCACCAAAACACAGGTGCTGCTGAATTAATGCAACAATGACAGCAGAAGACCGGTGAGTCTCGCTGCGGTCTCGCTGCTAGTGAAAACCTAAAAGACAAGCATATCGATGCCCTGTCACGCTGTCGGTTCCACTGTGAAGAACTTTTCCTTCCTCCCTCACTCTGCTCTCCCAGTGCGAGGGCGTCGGATAAGTGGCTTCATATCAGCCAGCCTGTATTTGAGATAAGAGAAGAATCAATACTTGCTGATGAGGGGAGCTACCAGCAGAAATTCACTCTGCAGATGGCTTTGCATACTCAATGATGTTCAGCGACAGGGCGTGCGTAGTGGCCCAGACAAGATCTCTCCATAGCACTCAGCTATGCACCATAGACTGACAGATTTCTATATGCTGACACACACATCTCTCTTTCACCGGAAAACTGCCATCAAGATTTGTTCATTGAATTCTTGCCAGGATTAGCCTGTGATGCACTTTAATCATTACCCTTTCTCAAACCTGTCAAAAGTGGCAGCAGCAGTAAATACCAGGATGTTGATGTACTGTGCTTCTCCTGAGAGAAGAGGAACTGAAATGTCCCAGAATCCTTCACTCACACTTTTGAATTTACAGTCATATACAGTTCAGTTTACTTCAGGGTTTTTTGCTGCTGACACTAGTCGTCTGACCGTATAACTCGTACAGTGTGGCTACAATGAACGCCGACTCAGCACAGCATGCAATTTGCTTCATGAGCAAAATACTCACCAGTGTCATCAGCATATCCATCAGGAGATCCATCATGAGATTTAACTCACTTCAGTCATTCCCAGTCAGTTCAGCTCTTACTGGTCTGACATTAAATCCAGAAACAATTCATGTCTGACGTTTTGTCCTGACTACAGATTGAGAGTGACAGGAAGAGTTCTAAAATGACATTATGATGACAAATGATATTTTTCTTATGAAAAACCTCTGACTATGAGCCAGTTTTAAAGGGGCTTCATTAGTATAGAAATTCCCCAACAGACCGAACTTCCAGCTCCGTGTGTGCCACCGATCAGGGCGGGGCCAAAACAATAACTGGACTTTGATTCTGCGGTGTTGCTGCAGCTCCCGCTGTTCTGTGTGACCTTGAGTTTGAACGACTCCAGGCTGAGAATAGCCCCAAGCAGAGCAGATGGTCATACATAAATATGTGTATCGGAATGTCAAAGGCGAGGTCAAACGTCTCGCTTCTTTCCCTTCTTTTGATTCAAACTTTTTTGCATAATTAATTACTTTGAAGGTTACTTTAGTTCCGATGGAGAGCGCGCTACCTTCTGTTGCCAAAGAGAACCACCAGCTGACACTGAAATCATCAGGACGCTTTGAAGATTATTAGTTATTTCATATTTGAGTTATTTGGAAATATCAGTTCTTCGCTCGAGGATTCGAGACATCTGACCCAAAGTTTTACTCTGGTACTTGAGGCTTTCTTGGTGTCACTCCCATGACCCCGGCTGCCCTGTGAGGATGCTAACCCATGACCCTAACCCTGTTGTCACACTGCTCCTCTTTCCCATCAGACCCAGGATGTGTGTCCACGGGGGAGGACTCCAAGCTGACATGCCCTCCGTATTAAACAGCCAAACAGATGTTGTTGTTTTTAAGTAAAAAATACAGTTTCTTCCTCCACACCAGCATACATCACCACCACGAGCCAGATAATCCTGCCTTTGAAACAGCCCGTTCAGCCCGAAATATTTCCCCGAGAACCGATCTGTAATATGCGACTTAAGCAGAAACACGCTGCAGGGGGACAGCACAGCCTCACACTGGTGAAGATGAAACTGAGGGGTCTGCCTCTCAAGATTTATGACATCGGCACCAGTGATGAACTATAATCGGTGCTGCGTGTTTGGGGATCACACCCGTGCCAGGCTGTGCACCAGAGCGACCCCCGACCTGATGAAGCTCCTGATGAACTGGACCATCTTATCGAATAATCTCCCCCATTACTAAAATGAAAGGTTTTACCTTTTTTTTTTTTTTTTTTTTGACTAATGGTGCTGATGAAGAGCCAATCATGTCATGTGCATGAGAATTAAAGTGCGTCTTTCACGGCAGACTTGCTCGCTTAGCACAAATAGCCATTAATAAAGCAGTTTATGATGCGCTCATACTGAGGGGGCTAAAGGGTGCCTGCAGGAAGGCCAGATCATGATAATTAAAAAGGTTCATGTCCGGCTGATGCCTGCTCAGCGTTGTAATGGAGGTGGAGGTAATGGAGCTGCAGAAGCCAAGAATGGCAACTTTGAACGGCAAAGTCGTGTCATTTCTATACAGTGAAGGCACCATGCTAAATTCAGAGTGCTGTGCTTTGTATAAATGTGTGTAAAAGCTTCCAGCAAGGAAGGATCTCCCTCATACCGACATACTGCTAAACTACTACCATGAAAAAAAGAGAGCTCCGACAGCTGCCTGATAATGTGCAGCCATTAATTACGTTCTGATGCCGCCAGTCTAGCCTCTGTCACCGAGGAGCGAACCTTTAGCTTTCCTTGCACGGTGGAATTACATAAGAATGCATTGCACAATCTCAGAGCCACATGCGCTTCATAATGATTTGCTTGCACTTCCGTGTTCAAAGGCTCCTCCTTAGGACATGATTTAATATTGTTGGAGGATGAGTCGAGTCTTTGAGAAAGCTTTTGTTCATTTAATGCTTCTTGTACGCTATTGTAAAAAGGGACAGTCTGAAATTTCAGAATCACTGGGGGTTTGCATCAGCTTAATACAACAGCCTCAGTTAAGCGGAGTTCATAGAAACTGACTGCTGTGATCTGTAGAGTTACACTTTCTCCATTCAGGAGTTGGTGTTGTTCATATTTACACACTTTGAGGTCCTCCTCAAAATCCACTCTCTGGAGGAGAACAAACATCTCTTGGGGCCCTCATGATGATGATGAATTGCAGTACAGTGAGCAGTTTATTATTTGCCCTGGCAGACGTGGCCGTAACTTAGAAAGACAAAAAGAACGCCGCCCATGCTGGATGCAAATCTGCCCCACTTGTAGAAATGTGCTTATGTTGTTGTGCACAAATTAGGTGACGTGGTTTTCTTCTGAGGGCGATGAAGGCCCACTACTACTCACATGGTGGTAAACCAAGCCGCACCAATGCAGCCTTTAGAGTCTACCTGGCTTTCAAATCCCACGGGTATCCCAGCACAGGCAGGTATTGGGATCTAATCCAATTATTTCCACCCAGTGGATCTTACTTTAGATATTCCTGACCAGAAACATCAGCCAATACAGTGGCTGCATTTGTTCCACTCTCGCCAGTCAGCTGACGCGAATGAAGGGTTAACGTCTAACTCTCTAACTGCTGCCTCCGCTATTATAGAAAGTGGATGACCTGGCATTTGGTAGATACATTCAGTTCCCACCGTCAGCTGCCTCAAAAACAGCAGCTTACCGTCTGTCCAGAACACAATGGATCACATTGCCGGCAAAAACAGGACGGCCATAATGGTGTTGGATGACTTGTCTTTGTATGGCTTGAAAGGCTGACGCTGCAGTTTCACGGCACAATGACGGAGAGGCGGGGGCCAAGACCGAAGAGTAAAGATAAACCATGTTTGTAAGGACTTGTGCATTCGCTGAAGTTGATTAGTTTTAATCTAGGTTATTCCTCCTGAATCTGAGATCAGACGATCCTCCAAGGAAGAATCTACTAGTCTACCAGTCAAACCCAGGGCAAATAAAAGCTGTCTTTATTGGTGGAAGTGAATGCCTCTTGTCTCCATAAGACAACAGCCAGATGCTGATGCATGGTAAGGAGTGATGTCCAGTGTGGCAGGGACGGAGACGTTGGTGTCAAAGGTCAAAAAATTGCTCAAAAAATAAGAGCAGGATGGTCCGTTTTTTTCCTGTAGAAAAATTTTTTGGTTTCCTTTGTAGGGGTTCAAGTCATCCGTCTTCTTTACAGGCTATGTTACAACCCTGGAAATAACCTTCCAGTAAAACAACACTGTCCTGGTTGTATTAGATGAGGACTATTAACCCCGACACAATATAAGACGAGGTTTTCCAAATTAACCGTTTGTACTTCCTTAGCCAACCTGCAGGATCCATCATTACAGGGGAAAAAAGAAAAGAAAAAAAAAAAACCCCACACACACGGGGTCCAGCAGATCAATTTTTGCCCTGGGGCTTCCTGGCAGGTTATTCCTGCCCTGCCCCGCTGTTGTTCATCCTTCTGACGGTCGTCTTTGTCAGAATAATCGTTATCTGCGAACCAGGCTGCAGAAAACAGCCACAACAGCAGGGAAAAGTTTCCAGGACGCGCAGACAGCACGTGTGATGCGTGGACGGATTGCCTCATGACAGTCGCTGTTGCCCTGCCCTGTGGACTCCTACCCCTCGTGCTCTCCATCCGCCGTTGCCAGGGTTTCCGTGTACGCGCTGCCAGCGCGAGAGCGGAGCCGCGCGGCTGTCCTACAGTCTCAGCAGTCATGGCGGCGGAACTACAGCCGGAGTGGGTCTCTTCTCTGCCTTCTTCATGGACTTACGGGGTTACTCGGGATGGACGGGTCTTCTTCCTTAAGTAATTACCCCGCCGGGGACCGCGGCTCCAGTCATTTCTGCCCGTTTTGGTGTTGGGGGAAAAGCGCAGCGCTAAATTGAATGATTTCTCCCTCCTCTCTCAACAGCGAAGAAGCCCAGGGTACGACCTGGCTGCATCCAGGCAGCGGGGAGGCGGTCCTGACCGGACACAGGAAAACTCCGGGTAAGGTGTCGCTTCGCGGGGGGTCAAGTTCGGCTCGCATGTGTCTTGTGTTGGCCGTCATGTGCCACGGCTCGTCCCGGGGGCTGTGACCGTGCTCGGCTGTGGGGTTTCTGCCCACTCATGCCCACCTTTGATGCCCCCAGACTCAGGAGGAAGTTGACTTTCACGCATCATGGGTGAATAAATGTCGCGTTGAGGCGAGACTTTGTCCTGGCTGCCTAGTTCATGTCCAGATAATTGATCCGAACTTCTTGAGTGCTGTCCCAGCAATCACATCAGGCTTGACAGCTGGACACATCTGGACTAGTACACACATGTGACGTCAGTGTTTAACGCTAAATGCCTGCGTTTTCAGCTGTTTGGTGCAAATTGTGGATGATGGTCTTTAAAGGTGAAAATGTGCAGACTGAAGGAGATTTTGACTTTTATTTTTATGGTCCAGTAAGTTCTGACTTGGCACCTTGATGGGCTGCACTCCACCATTATTATCTTTGTATTTATTTATGTAAGAATTCAGAAGGCTGCCTTCACATTTAATCCACTTTTTATGTTTTAATGTTTAGTAAAAACCTGACCTCTGAACCCTAATAATGGAACACAGGTTGTTATTTTTGGCCACATGACAACAAAAAAAATCTGATTACCTGAACAGGCCAAAATGTAATATCAATATTGGGTTAATGTTGAATCTGCCCTTGGTGAGACATTAGAGATGTGTGTCAGGACTCCACATCACCACAAAGTGCACGTGATGGTTTAAAAGAGACTGCCAATACTAACTGTTTTGTCGGTGGGAGATGGCCTCATATTCCAGCCTCACTTATGCAGAGGAAGCTTAATAATATTTAAATCAGGCTTCTCCCAGGCCCGGCAATTGTTGTTATTGGTTCATTCATTCAACGTGGTGAAAATTACACAATAACTTTCCAGATGAGAGAATTTATTGTAATTATTGAAGTTATTGAAGTTTGTGAAATTCGTTTTGGAAAATGACAGGAGCTTTATGCTCAAGATGTGGTTTGGTGAGGCTTTATTTATTTGACATAACATTTTAATGAAGATGTTTTTGGATTTCTGCATGATTGTGCAGACTGACAGCTGGGAAGCGCATCTGCTCGTCGCACCAGTTTGTACTCACGTGTTCATGCTCCTCTGTTGTACTTCTTTAACAGACCTGCCCACTGGATGGGAAGAAGGATACACTTTTGAAGGCGCACGTTGCTTTATCAAGTAAGTTTGACACCCTCCCTCCTCACACGCCCACCATGACACCAAAACCTACTTACAAGTCTCACCTTAAAGCACTTCCTCAGAAATTCCATTAGGAATACTACAATAAAATATCTGCTGATTTCTGGAAGCCGTATCCCTTGAAAAGCTCACTGAAATGCAGCTTTAACATACATGTATACGTGAGGATAATTATGGAACCTTTGCTCGCAGGTTCTGTGCTACAGAAGTCAGCCACAGAAGTTAATGATTACTCAGGAATATTGAGCAAATAGCCGACAGACACGGGCAAAGGGTGGTGGCTTTGTCTTGTTATTTCATGTTGTCCACTTCCTGGTCAAACTGAAACACACGTGCCAACCGTGCTCCACCTAAGCGTGTCCCCCTGTGTTGTTTTGGGTGTGTCCGGGGGGGGACTGTGATCTACTGGATCCTCCTGTGTTCCTGTTTTCAAACTATGATTTGAGGAAATGAATAATTTGTGGGCGATGCAACGTCAGAGCTGCAGTCGAGCATTGCTCGGTGATCAGCGCTGTCGCTGATTCATCATTTCTCCTTTTAAATGTTTTTAATCCAAGGATATAAGTTGAAATATCTTGTCTTGCCTGTCTTATTCAAACGGGCCTAATTCCTCTGCGGGAACACACCAGCGCTTCTTTACGGTTTGAGGAACCGCAATATGGAGGCTATAAATTTAGGATATTATGCCATATTATCCTCACTGAATCCTTTCCGTGTCTTTGAACTCCTCATGAATTTTAAGTGCTCCGTGTGGCAGGTTCCCACATAGAGTAAGACGGAAAGGCGTTGCTTTTATATTCCGGCATTATATCACGGCCTCTGAGTGCAAAACAGATTTTGGGGACCTTATTCATTAGCGGATCATTGTGATTCAGGCCCAGTTCTGTGGTGCGGTGCTGTTCTTGTGGAACATGACTCACGAATACATCATGCTGCGTCATACTTTATTAAAAAAAGTTCAAAATCAGCCGAGCTGCTCCCGCAAGCCAAGTGTGAAAAATATGATGATTAATAAAGAGGGAAAATATATTTTTTTGTCATCATCATCGTTTTATTGTGTCGGAATATTTGCATTGATGGATGTTATTGCATAATCGCCCTGGGACTTCTATTGTAAGGCATACTGCACATGCAATAAATGGTGAGATTAGTGGGACCAACTGTAAAATTATAAGACATTTGTCTTCTTTTCGTAGACAAATGGCTGCTACCTTTAACAGTGCAGAGCAGTGAGCAGCAGTCGACGGTTCCTCTGAGTGTTTAGCAGCAGTTCTGGTGCTCTGCTGATTGGAACCACATGTCGGTTGATACATTAATGCTCATTCAAAAGAAGTCAGTGTTAAACAAGATCAACCAGGCTTCAATATTTAAAACATGACCGCTAGCTAGGGTAACTGCGACTCTGACAGTCCCAGTTTTCCAAGCATGTGAGGGATTAATGTGAAATATTTTAAATATTGAATGCACAGATTGAATGAAAGTGACTGGAGGATTTGCCAATCCGATACCCCAGAAATGTCTGCTTTGTTTGGGACGCTTTAGCATGCACGTCTGCTGGAAATAATCCATCAGATTATTCCTTCTTTTGGCTTGTTTTTACATATTTGGCTGGTATAGATTCGTGTCATTTTGCCGCCTGTGTGTGCACTGATAAACAGATCAGCACCAGATCAATATGTCAGCCTGAAACGCTGCCAGTGTACTTGAAATCTGTCTTACTGGTCTGTAAGACAGATCACAACAAGCTGTTTCCAGTTGTTGACAGGTTTGTGTGATATTTGGCTCGTGCATTTTAAATCCTCAGGAGAAGCTGCCAATGCAAATAATCATCCACAGCTATTAGCCTGACGTCAGCAAGCGCGTACAGGTGGATGACTGGGTGGAGAATCTGTGAATGATCAGTTGTCGTCTATCGCCCCGTCTCTTTTCCTGCCACAGTGGCAGCGTGCGCATCAGGTATCACCTGTCCTTTCAGGCTGTGCTCTGTGGGAGAGGAGACAAGGTGCAGGGTTTCATACTGTGGCCGAGAGGCGTGTCCCCGTGCAGAATGTCATTATTTAATGGTGCTGGTGACTTTTGAAAGTTGATTGAATCGCTCAGGTGTTGCTGCTCTCAGAGGAGAGCCGGCTGCCTCGCCTTTGTTTCCGGGCTTTCTTGGTGGTCATAAATGCCGGTAGTTTAGGGAATAATTACGCGGAGGATCGGAGCGTTTGCATGTCAACGTTAATGCAAACTTTTTATGGTCTTTTTGCACTCATGAGCTTTTGAGTGTTGAGCTTTGGCGTGTTTCTCTCTTTGTATTGGATGAGTTTGTAGGTTTGCATCTGTCTGTGGCTTCTGAAGAGAATAAGTCCTCCCACCAGATCTAAACTGCAGAATTTGGGGAAGATCAAGGAACACGAGTCCTGTCAGCCTTTTTTGCCGTGTGCAGGCTCTGATAATAACATGTTGGGCTAACAGAGCTGTTACGAGGCAGAAGCAGCTTCATTTCTGTGATGCTGCAGATGGATTTGAGCAGAATCCTGTTGTGTATACAGCATTACAGCATGTACAGCCAAACTATTAGGCAAGTATTTACCCAACATTGCTGCTTTTTTTTCTCGTGGATCTACAAAAATGTCCAGCAGCCAACCAAAGAGACGTGGCTGCTCAGCTGGTTTGTGTCTGTGACTTTTATACTGTTTCCATAACGGTGCCATCTGGCAGATTTACATTCTATCTCTGTAATCCCACATTTTCCCACTCCTGCCTCATTTTGTCCGTGAGCCCCAGAACATCAGATGACTTTGATCGAATGTTGGTTGTTTAGCGTGCGCTAATGATGAATCTGAAGCGTTACGCTCGTTAGCAGCAAAGTGACAACACCGCCAGCTTTTGTGAGACTCTCGCAGGGTGGCTGGGGGGGGTCATCACTTTTTAATTTGGGAACATTTTGGCAGCATCCTTTGAAAGCGATTTCCTATTTCCAGGTCCACGTTGTTCCAAAGTGCAGGATGAAATATGAATATTGTACCAGTGTTGAGTCTAGTCTCCACCTTCATTAGATGGTTTCCTTTTACTGCTGCGCAATTCAACAAAAAAGCACATTGATAGAGACTCTGCTGTTTATGAGCGGAGCTCTTGAGCTACGGACTTGTTCTGTTTGGTGTCCAAAGGCCGGCAGAGCTCACCAGCTGTCAGCTTAGTCTGCTAAGACTGTGGTGTCGAGCAGGTAGCATAAACTAAGATTTTTCTGATTCAGAATTCTTCTAGTTTATACTAGCCTTAAAAGATAGAAGAATGTGCTGGAAGATAATCCAGCAGCCCCTGCAGTTCCAGAGGCTTCAGACTCTGACACTTAAGGGCATCAGTCTGTTTAAGCATCTTATCAGAGATCTGAGAATGGATTAGCATGTCACAGGCTTCAAGAACGGGGGATTTGTTTTCATTTTCCCGAGCAGACCATCAGCCGAAGTGAATGAAAATCCCAGATTCCAGAGAAGCGTCTGAGAAAGCCGCTCGCCTCCTCCCTCCTTTCACACGTGTGCTTTGAGTTTGCGGTTGCTTCACCTCAGAAGTAGAGATGTGGCGGTTCCTGCGAACTGTCAGCCGCGCTGTTTGCCACAGACTTGAAAGGTTCTCCCGTCTCTGCAGGCAGTAATCTGTGCTCCTGTCTGGGTTTGTGTCAGACGTGCTTACGTAACAGTGAAAATCCAGTCATAACAGGGGAAGACCGAACGAGGTACCACTCTTTCAGACGCTGGTTAAAGAAAACGCAAACTAATCCTATAAACAGTCACTTTTGTTACATTAACCTTGGTCAGGTGGGGTGTCTGATTTATATTGGGTGGAGCACCAGTTGAAGAGTTTGCCAGGAGAAAGCGTTAAACTCCATTTCACCATGACCTCCTTCACAATCAGGAACACACCCATCCATTTATTCCTTGTCTGGCTGAGTGAGGATGCAGCAGCCACCAGGAGGAGGGAGACATACGCTCTGTCTCCGGATTAGCCCCCTAACGAGGCGAGCTAGCGGCGGCTGTTAGCCGCTGTCGCTGCTACAGAAGGACAGTGTGAAACTCTGCCCTTGGCCGAGGAGGGCTCTGCTGACTCAATAACTCTGTCTGCTCTCCATCCTTTCACGTGTGTGTGTGTGTGTGTGTGTGTGTGTGT
>BJFM01001407.1:49413-61045 GCA_016586285.1 Arothron firmamentum
AAAAAAAAAAAAAATACTTTTTGCGTGAGTTGTTTAATACCCTATGAGGTGAGCTGGAATAGTTCGGCATCCCCACCTTGTCCAGGCTTGTTAAAGAATGAGTGAAGGAAGGTGCAGCTGCCTGCATTCATTCAAGAAAAAAAAAAAAAAAAATCCAAACCTGACTGCTGTTCTCTACGAGTCACTAATCATCTGCTATTAAACGTTGATTTAACAATGAGCACAGCAGTTACGGATGGAACAGCTAGTCCCTTGATGCGGCTGAGGTTTGGACTTTCCTGTGTCGTCGGGCTGATTGAATCTTGTGTGCTAAGTCCAGTGTGTGGGTGGCTGTTCTCGCTGGCCCTGATGGCGTCGCTCAGAATCAAATAACACACTCGGAATCTTTCATCCGTGACTCACGTAGGTGTTCTGTGTATTATGGCCCTGTCATGCAGTTATTAACAACATTCCAGCGTAATATTGGCTTCTGTCATCCTATTTCTTTTTTTTTACCACACATCAGAGGTGGATGACTGTGTTTACCATGGCAACTCGAATAAAGTGATGTAGAACAAATGTAAGTGCAGACATAAATACTTAGATGCTGCCAGAATAAAACACAAAAAAATTTAAATCGCATTTATTCCAGCCTTCCTTAATGGATCTGAGTCTTGATCTGGTAAGAAAGCTGAAAATATATCAAAAGTAATGACTTCAAATGTAATACCTAGTTCTTCCTGTGTAACCTGTCTGTTTATAACCTTTTGGAGTAAACTGGTGCAATTAATGAGCTGTGCGGCCCAGCAGGCTTTAAAATCATAAAATAAGGACGCTATTTATCGCCCCCTGGGGGCGGGGTCTGGGCGGGGCCAAATCAAATCGACACATTCAGACGATGCAAAGGTGTAAAAACATTCAATTCGTCAGGAAAAACTAAAAAAAATCTGTCCTTTCAAAGGCGTCGCTGCTTTGACCACTGTCCTAAACAACGGCACCATCCTCCTCCCTCCGTTCGCGGCTGTAATATCCCCTCAGTTGCGCCTCATTATGGCTCATTTTTCCACGCCGTTTTCCATTGCCTCTGCGTGGGGAGGAGGCTGGCCCTTCTGATCAGCGTGTGCGCCTCCCGTCTTCGCTGGGTGTGTGCTGCTGCTGCTGCTGGGAGGGCGCAGCAAAGGCGCCAGTGGCCACCTTGCTTTCTTTACATCCGGACCGTGACATCATCGCCTCTCGGGTTTCAGCCGCTCTCCTACGTGCGCACACGGCGGCGATCGGCACAGCGGCAGCGGCGCGGACAGCGTGCTCCACAACACACCCTTCCACAAAGTCAGGGATCCAAAGTAACTCCCGCGTCATCCCATCTGACGCGCACTTTGGGATAAAACCTTGTTTTTGTTATTTTCCACCCCCCCGACACCCGCGTTTGGCCCGCTCCCACCGCATCGCCATTGATTAACTGCCTGGACGTTTATGGACGCGGCTCACTGTGAGTAAGAACCTGCTGGGCTGTGGGCTGTGTCGCTGTGCGGTGGCTGGGTGTGCTTCCGAGGCTGGGATTTGGAGTGTGAGCTGGGTAGATGCTGTGAGAAGGCTGCTTAGATGCAGCGCGCTTGGCTGCCCCGCTGCGCTGCAGATCCACGCAGCTCCTCATTGTTCCCCACGTCTTGCTGCGCGCAGCGCCTTCTGCGCTGGACTTTGTCATCCCTCCGTCAGGCACCTCTGTGTTGTCAGCTTTAGGCGGATCTGCCGCACATGGTGCGCTGCTCCTGCTGCTTTCATTCGGATTTTCCACCTGGTTGTTGTGAGTGTGGCTGACAAATGATATTGTTTACATTGTGGATGTCCTTCGCCCAGGCAGAGTCAATCGAAATACAGTTTAGGTTAGCCTGGGAAATATTTATGACTCTACATGTTATTCAGAGCAAACATCTGGAGGGAAAGCATTTCGTTTTTCATTTCTCTAATTCTCTAACAGTTTTTTTAAGCCTGGTTTTTCTCGAGAATTTTCAGTTCTGTTTTATCTGAAGTATTGTTTTTAAAGAACAGGTCGGTTTAAATCCACAGTTTCTGAGCAGATACACCTGACAAATCAGACGGCATGTGTTTGTTAAAAGCTTTTATCTGTTAGTTATATGTTAGCGGGGCCACCGTTTGACTGTGGCAGCTTTTTAATATACAGTCAACCACAACACAGCCCAGTGGCTGTGGCTTCCCGAGCCACGTGTATTTCTGGTTGTGACTGTGTTTATTGCTGAATTCATGGATCCAAAGGGAGCAGCCGAACCAGCTCCTTGTTATGCAGTAAGATGAGGTCGCTAGTCATGATAGTAATGCAGTGAGTAAAGACTCGTTACAGGTGACAACAAGCACGTGTTTTTATATACATATGTTAGATTTATGGTGTTGGCGGTTTTTACAGTGCAGAAAAGTTTTCAGATCCTTTAGTTTTTCCACATTTTGTTACAGCATTATGCTAAAAGAGAAAAGTCTTATATTTGTCCGGAAATCTGTGGAACGCCTCTTGATAATGTGACCAAAAGCCAATGGCCACTCTGGCTAAGCTTCAGGGATCCTGTGTGCAGATGGTAGAAAGTTCCAGTACGTCCACCATCTGGTCTTTGTAGCAGAGGGAAGCCTCTTCTGGGTAAAAGACACCTGAAAGCCCACCCAGAGATTGTAAAGAGCACCTGAAGGACACTCAGGATTATCTGGTCTGATAGAATTTTTTGCTAGGTCTCGTCACCTCCATCCCTTCAGCGAAGCAAGGTGGCATTAGCATCAGGCTGGGGGAGGTGTCTCAGTGGCTGAGACAGCGAGCCTGATGAGGATCCACGCAGGGCTGAATGGAGCAAAGTCAAGCCAAGACAACCCAGGAGTGTCTTAGGGACATGAGTCCTGACCTGACCCGATCAGACCTCTCTGGGGAGACCTGGAAAATGTCAAAATTCAGTTTTCAGTGTTCTAGAGTGTTGAGCGAAACCTTTCTGATGCACTACGCTGAGTGACACTACTTTAAGACATCCTTTGTTTTGTGTGCATGTTCATAGTGCTGTGGGTATAATTCTAAATTTAACAACTGGAGACAGTTTAGTTTGATTGACTGTTAAAATAATAGAACAGAAGGGTGAGAGACACTGATATGATTAGAAGCAGACAGGCAGTAAATGATACGTGCAGATGTCTTGTTACTGGCTGCTGGGCGAGCTCCAGCACGGACTGAGCAGACATGAAGGGTGAAAAGGGGCGGGGCCAAATCAGCTTCAGGCTGGGGGGAACCGGTGTCGGCTCTCGCATCAGCCAATTTGCAGTAGCCCTGCCATCTTGTGAATGACGTAATAATGCGTTTAATAAGAAAGAGGAACAACCCATCCATCAATGCAGACATGCACATGTGTGATCCAGTCCAACCTGTAAGTGCAGCTGTGCACCTCTTCTCCTTGTCCTGCACATGAAATTGCGTATGTGGAAGTGGTTTCTGATCTGCAGGCTACCTCTGGGTGAAAGCCAGAATGGAAGCTAGCATGCTGGTGGCTTGAATAAAGCCAGAAAATGCAGTGGTGAGCAATCAAAGGTTGCAGAAAGTAAACCTGCGAGGTATGGTGAACGCATTGTTACAAATATCTGTCTTAAATTGGACGGTAGCTTTGTGATGTGATGAGGAGCTGCTGGGGTCTGTTGGGAGCTCAAAGCTCCGCATGTTGGGCTGCAATTTCTTTTACTATCCTTTTGAATTAATTCCATAAACACAATATTTCACTTAATAGAGTCAGTCCGGATGGCGGCTGGTTTCCATGGCTCCTTGAATGACCATGAGTCCAGTCACCTTGACACCCATCGCAAACAGTCGCAGCTGCTTTGAGGGAGCAGCTAATCAAATTGTTTGCAGGACCAAAAAAAAAAATCTAATTTATGGCCTGAATGAGCAGCTGCTTTGTGTGATTAAGTAAAAAGGTTGGAGGTAAAAGTAAGAGCTCCTGAAGCTGAGGATGCTGGAGCTGGTTTGGTTTAAAAAGAGGCTACAGTAAACGGGCTAATGGCAGTTTGTGACAGCACATGGCCTCATGTGGCTAAACTGCTTTTTATGTGGCCTCCCATGGACTGCAAAGCCTTCTTTTCTGTCTTTTTCCTCCCGCTGACCTCCACATACCCGATCACAGACTGCCTATTCTGCTTATTCAGCCTAGCTTTTGTCAGGAGGGCTATTCATACTTCCAGTCAATGTCCATGTGCTACTGGGGAGTTCTACTACAGCCAAACCCTTTTTTTTAAAAAAAAAAAAACACTTGCTAGGAGTACCTGCTTACCAATGCATGTCCAAGTCCCTTCCTGTGTAATAGGATTAGATTTATGGGCATTAACAGGATTAATTATCACTAAAAGGTTGTATTTCCTGATTTGTAGATAGGTTTTTCAGGGGACTTGCAAGATTATTTGCTTGGCCACGAAAATGAAATATTATCTGATCTGCAGTCTGTATAAAATGAATCTGTCTTTCACAGCCTTCTTTGCAGAGCTATGGCCATTAGGTACATGCTTGTGTGGATGTTGCTGGTACCAGTCTGTCGCTCCTGTATCTTTATGTATCCCAAAATAACAACACATGCTGTCATTTTTAGCCAAGCTACATCTGGGCCATTAGAGCACCATGGATGCATGAGCATGCTCATAAACCACTTAAGACAGGCAAACCTTTTTCCTTTTCCTCCGTGTTCTTTGCTTTGTATGTTGTGCTCATGATTCATTGTACATCTATTGTTTAGACCAAACATAAAATGTACTTTTTTTTAGAATTGTACTACTTAAAATTACATTTTAACCAGACAGTGTCAAGCTTTAGGCTGCGCACTTTTATGACTCTTTTGGATGTATTGTTTTGTGGAAGTCCAGACCCATCAGTGGTCAAACTGTGAGGGATCAAAGACCCACCCCGAAAATTAAAAGCTAAGCCTGTGGAGTCTCGACCCCAGCCCTTAATCACTTCATTACCGCAGATTGCTGTTAATTGTTGTAGACAGGACACTCCAGAAACCAGAAAGCTGCCCAGCCCACCTCACCATAGGGTGGTCAGCTTTGGTAGCTGCTCCCAGCTCCCCCAGTCATGCACATTTGAGGTCGAAGAACCTTCTGGTGCCTTTCAGCTCTCCCCACCCAACAAACCAACATCGTTGAAAACAAGAAGCCATAAATGTAAATGAAAAGCACACAGTTCATACTGTATTCTCCCCTGAAGCAAAAGTGATACCATCTGCTTCACTCACTAAGCCGGTGACTGCAACGCTAACTCCAGCTTGATTGAAGTGACCACAGACCACATCCCTGACCATTTGAATAGTGCTTCAATCCAGTTGGCAGGAATAACAAATATGAATTTATAAGGAACTTAAAATGCAATTACGCCCAAATACTTTGAAGTAACCTGGAGTTGAGCTAACAGTATCAGAGCTAACATATGTGTATTTATCCATGTTGACAGGATTGATTTACTGCTAAAATAGAAGGTGGTGCCTATTTTTGACTCCATTCAGTAACATCCCTCATGTTACTTCATCCCCCCCACCCTGTTTTCCAAAGACTCACTTTCCTCTACTCATGGATCATGTCAGGAATGTTTAGGACCTTCTCAAATAGCTTTGATGTCACGCACACCCCCTCGTAAAATCACTGACCTTGCACACATTTTATAGATCTAACCTTAAGAACTCTGGTCAGTCATAGCTCTGAAGACTTTTATGTGCTCAGCACCCATTTTATTCAGCCTTTTTCAGGTTCATCTACTTGCATCATGACAACGCTTATAACTGGAAGTCACTCAGCTAATTATTGACCATTTTTGAAGCGTCTAAAGAAGATGCTGCAGTGTGTTTGTCTGTTTAGGAGCAGGGCGCCGTCTCCATGAAGGCCCTCACTGCTTTCTGATCTTAGCCATTGTAAAGCTCTGGACGGCGGTGGCATGCACAGGCTGTCACACTCCTGACAGTGCCTGACCCCTCATAATCCACTAATCCAAATATGGGCAAAGATGCATTCTGTGTGTGTGTGTATGTGTGTGTGTGTGGGTGCGCGCGCGTGTGTAGCTAAGACCTGCTGAATGAACGTAATTGCTGACAGCTGGCTAAAAAGCTGTTTGCTAGCTGGTTGGTTCAAACCGGCCTGACATATGAAGCTATGCATCACTTAATTCCATAGTGTAACTATTGAAACAGTAGATGAATCTGTCAGTTATATTCTCTACCTACCAGACTGCCTTAATTAATTAATTAAATGTATTTTTGATGGAAAGCATCAACTTTACACACCTTACAGACACTGATGTCACCAAAGGCATCGACCGTTTAAAGCACTTCCTTGTGCATACTTTAAAATAAAATGAATAAAATCATCCTAAAGTTATCTAGAGGTTGGTTGGTCCGTCAGTGCTCGTCTGTCTCAGCTACCTCTTATATCTTTAGACAGCCTATGTATGGAGCAGCGTCGGCATGTGTGAAGGGATACCAGGGAGCAACGGTGCCGTCGGTCTGCCCATAGACCACAGAAAGTGCTCTGCTGCCAGCAGTGCCTCTGGTAATTATAGAGCAGGGCAGTGGAGGCTGGAGTTCTAAACTGAAACTAAACCCCCCATTTCATGCGTGGTATTTGCTGCTTTCAGGACACGAGCACCCCGTATTTAAAAACTGTTATTTCTGGGCTGCAGCTCCACTCTCTTCTGTTTATAGTACAGCTGCAGTGGAAATATAGAATAACTTCTGCCGCCCATAACTCTGTCCTTTACTGATTTTATCCTTTATTTTTCTCCGCTGCTCTCAGTATTGGCTTCCTTTATCTGAAAAAGACGATATAGGGTTGACTTGTAAATGTAAGGACCAGTAAAAGCTTGCTCTGCAGCTTCGGCTCAGTTTACTGTGACTTCCACACTCCAGGCCGTCCAGATCAAACACAACACTGACCAGTTTCCATTTCAGAGGAAACCCACTGCTGTCATAAAAGGGTGAGCAAGTGGCTCGCCTCTACCTGTCCCAGTTCTAATCGTGTGTGGGCAAACAGCAATCATGGCTGACACCATTAATGCCTGTGTCGTCATGTGCTGGGCGTAGCTGCCATAAAAACCAGTCAGAGCCTGCACGTCCCGGTGTGATGCATTCGGGTCCAAATGAGCTTTGACTCATGTGACTCTCAGCACTAATATCTGGTGGAATGACTCGATTTTTCTCTTTGACATTATCTCTGCAGAGCTTAATATGCCCCATAATAGAAGCTTTCCTTTGTCATGGTCTTATCAGTGGTCCCTTAAGCTGTTGTTTTCTCCACATCGCGTCCTTAATCTGTACCAAAGGTTCTTCATCTGGTGTTAAACAGACCTGTCCTATCCTATCAACCATCCAAGAATAATGCATTTTAATATTATAATTATAATATTATATTGTCCTTATGCTTTACTCATGCCAGCAGTGTTACATGATGAATTGATCACTCTTTTTTCCCTTTTTCAATAGTCACAATGAGCGGAAGGTGACCTGCAAGCATCCCATCTCAAGCTTACCCTCGCAAGACAACTGCATCTTTGTCATCAACGAACAGTAAGTCTCTGTTTTTGCTGTCAGAATGCCACTGCAGAGCATTTTTTGAGCATTACAGTGTGCTGCTGCAATGGCCACTGTGCAAGTCTGTGTTTCATCTCCTTATTTACAGCAGCCCTTCCTAGCTCTGTCTGCCGTGTCACAAAGAAGCTGCCTTGTGAGAGCTGTCTGTAATGAAATGTCACTTAAAGAAAAACACATTTTAATTGCAGAAGTTTGCTGCTGTTTTTCATTTTCCCCACAGAGTTAACTATCTCTGAATAAATCTGAAATGTGCCAGAGTTGGACTGAAAAACTCTCTGCTGAAGGCAGGCAAGAGAATTATTATATATGTCGGTCAGGGTTACAGTATTTCTCCATTCCTTCTAAAGTTTCAGCTCAGCTCAGCTTACTAGGTAGCTAGGTTAGGGAACAGAAAAACTGTTAGCAACATGAAACCAACGCTGCTGATTTATATTGTCAAGTTGCAAACACTCACTCGTCCTGCAGGTCTGAATTGTCCCGCTCGACCCTGCAGACCCTCAATATCGAGATTTTCCTTTTAGAGATTTGTCTAAAAGCTGCAGGATAGTGGACTGAACCGAAATTGATGGTCCTGTGGGACCCAACCAGTATGGTGCAGGATCAGGCAACTGGGTTTTTATTGACTCTTAAATTCCTCTGCTTACTGCCCGCTTGAGAGGAAACATAAACTTAATGTTGTGTGGGCATGGGTAGCTGTGATATCCGCAGGTGCGGGTGGGTGGATGTGGATACGTGGAAATGGACGGGACTGTTGCGTGTTGTGTGGGAGGAGGCGGTGCCTGCCCAAATCTCACCACAGGTACGCTGCAGGCCTCAACTTTGGCCAAAGATGTGCAACTCAAAATTCATCATGTCTACTTTAGGAACTGTCAGTGGATTCTCAACCGTACATTTTTCTTGTGAGATTGGGCAAACTTTGCTGACCTTTCAGGGTACAGAAACGGTGCCAGATTCTGGTCCATAGCTTGGCCATCTTTGGAGATTCTACAGGCATCTCTTCAGAACACACATTCCAGTTACTGGCTCCACATTCCGCTTCCATCCCCACCATCTTAGCGTAATTCTGTGTGACACGGATCAGCTCCACCTCCTGTTTCCTTCTGTTATAGCAGATTCTCTAGAACCTAGTGCCGCTGTGCTCCAGTGAAGTCATCACTTCTGCTGGAAATAATCTCACACTGAGTAATCTGAAAGTTCTGCTGCATAACTGTTGCAGGAAAGATTCCCACATGGTGGTTACGATGTCGTTTTTGTTCAAACTTCTGGTTTTAATTCTGTCCCAGTGGTCATTTCAGCTGCATTTGCTTCAGCAGAAAGTAATTGGAAAATGCTTGTGAAGACATTAGTTATGCCAGAAGTGCCACACGGCACTTTCCTGACACATTCCTCCCGTCTCTGCGCCACTCTCACATCCCTGTCGTTTTTCACATGGAGAAGCGCAACAGGACCTCTGCCAGTAGAAGTCTAATTTGGAGATTATTGTCTATTTATCAGATGCTTCAAGGTTAGTCAGTAGACTAACATCAAATGAGAAATCGTTTTTATTTTAGTTTGCTATAGAGCATTTTATCTAACTGCTGGCTCAATTTTAGTACAATTTATATGGCCGGAAAAAGAAATTCCCCTAAAAGAGTAATAAAAGGAAGAGACGGATTTAAGCTGCCACGGGGATAAAGAGGCCAAGCTGAAAATCGCAGCCTAATCTGCTCGACTCTTTAAGTACATAAAAAAACAAATTTTCTCTTCCAAAGTTCCATTAAAAAAAAAAAAAAAATACTCTGAATAAAAGGAAATAAATAACCAAAATTAATATTTCAGTTGAAGGCCAGGATTAATTTGGAGTTAACGGGCAAATGAACAAATGGGCTTTTCTACCCTGACCGAGCAGCAACCCGGTTAAATAAACACTTTAAGGATTTAGGGATATGTTTGAAAAAGTGCATGAACTTATCCACGATGAAGTGCAGAGAGGAGAGAGGGACAGTCTTCATCTTCCTAACATGTAGATGCAAGTATGACCAAATTAAGCCTGAACATGTGAACCAGCCTGGCCCAAGACTTTAAAGCTGCCTGTCAGCTTGTTTAGGTTTGTGTGGGTGCGAAGCCCACGGTGAGATAAACTCATGTCAGGAAGAAAACACACGGTCTTGTTATTTCCACAGCATCAGTGTTTATCCTGCAGAAAGGTACCTATAGAAACGTAAAATCGCATCTGCCGTATGCTGATCTCCCACGTCATTGCACGTTAGCTTCGGCATTCTTTGCTCATTGCTCTAACATATCTGTGTCTATTTCCGGCCGTCCTCATAAACATGTGAAAGTTGACGTGGTCGACGTCCATAACTCACATGTAAACACATTTCCTAAAATACCAGCTGACCACGTCTGCAGATATATACTTAACTGTAATGAGGAACGCTCACTGTAATTATACTCGAGGAATATGTCATAAACGCTGATATGATGTGAGTAAAACACCGCTTAATGTTAAGTTATGTCATAATGGCTGACTAGTTTATTATAGTGTGCTGATAACCATAAATCTGTTGAGTTTTGCTTAAATTCGGGGCAACTTCATGGAATGAATGTTTAAATATTGGACAGATTTGACTTACATGTTCTGGGATGTCTACTTCTCCCATTGATTCATATGCAAGCAGAGGTCATACTTGTAAAAACATTAAAATGCTGAAGGTTCCTAATAGTATATACAACACACCATGCCGCACTGAGTAATTACAGCTGCTCCAGGTCCTCAATTATCCCCGTGTTTACTCTGGTTTGTAGTGTTTGTTATTGTGGAGAGTTTTGTGCGCACTTAGCACGTGTTGAACTCTGCGTTCATGTTTGTTTTGTACCACTCTACTGTGTCTGTGAGAAATCTGTGTTCGTATTCCTTTAATAAGCACTCACCCCTGGGCAGTTCTATCCTCACTGTCCCTGAAATCTGAGATCTTTTTTTGCCTCTGCTTCCTGCGCAGGATCAGTTCTGTCTTTTACAAAATACTTCATATTACTCCATCAGTCTAAAGGATGCTGGCCTTCCGCTGTATGCTTGAGCTGCAGGGAGAAAGCTGATTTATGATCCATTTATGATATGTCAAGCAGGGTAAAGGCCAGAAGAGAGTGGCTAAATCTGTTGCAGGTCGAGGTCACAGGTCAAGCGAGAGGTGGGGTGTCTAAAGTTAGTAGTATGAGCAATAGGCGACCAAAACCAGCAAAAGCAGTGACACAGGCAGATGGACATGGGGGTGGGGGTGGTGGAAAGGCTGGGCTTCTCATGTAGCAGGAGATAAGACGATTAGAGGCAGGTGTGGTGTTTACTCAGGTGACTCTGACAGGAAGTCGCACCCTGGCAAGACACAGGAGAACACAGGCAGGGCTGCAGCACGGACTGGTTGTGTAGGTGAGCCGCAGTTGGAGCCGCTGTCATTAGCCTGAGCTATCATCATGAAATCCAATATCTTCTCAACAGCTTGTTTTGAACGTGCTGTGTTTTACCAAACCACAGCTGCAGGAGTTTTATTTTATGTGTAAGTGTCTTAATCACATATTTTTGTGCGTTATGACCCCACTGTCTGCTGCCTTCCGTGAGCTCATCCCAAATGTTTACACTGACATCTTTATCTTTGTATGTTTGCTTTGTCCGCTGGCCTTTGTTCACGAGGTAAAGGTCAGGTTCACTGCCGTACAAAAGTGTTTCAGCGCCTGTCACTTCTTTAGAAATTGCTGCGTGGTCAGTTAAAAATGCACCCGCGGCCTCTCGGTTTAGTGTGCCTCCAGCACCAAGCTGCTGTTGTCGGCCAGTCCCTCCCACGCGCCCAGAGGATCCCCCAGAATTCATTGTTGCAACAACATGAAAGGGTCAGTTCTGCAGAGGTGGAGTTGACAAGGTTCCCTTTAGTTCTAGACAACCCTAAACACTCATCCAAACTTCATCCAGAAAGTGTGTCCAGTCTTATCTCTCAGGCTGGGCACTTTAATCTGTGGTGTTTGATGTTTGGAATCCACCTGTTCTTTCTGAGTGTGTGTGTGTGTGTGTGTGTGTGTGT